>JAGRRI010033739.1:0-17030 GCA_018584345.1 Thuja plicata
AAGGATAGGCCCTTGTCCTATCTTGGCTAAGTATGGTGAAAATGAATTCAAACTTGAACTCCCGGAAGACAGTGGACTGTCACCTATCTTCAACATTGCAGACTTAGTCCATTACAAAGGACCAGAGAAAGACTTGGATCAAATTCTTCAAGAAGTAATCAGAGATGTGGAGGAGCTACAATTACCCTCTGCTACAGTCACAGGAGCTAACAGCATACTGGATACAAGAGTATACAAAAAGACCAGAACTAAAGAGTATAAAGAACACTTGGTCAAAAGAAATGATCAAACAAATGTAGATGTAGTATGGGTCAAAGAATCAGAGTTCAAGAAGATGGGGATTGATCTAGGCATCCTCAATCCAAGGGTGGATTGATCTTTTTTTTGGGGGGAGGATGGTGCAGGAGCACCTAGGCTAACCTCCATGTTTGTTCATTTTGGATTGTACTTGACATTAGCCAAGTCAAGATAGGTTAGTTGTTTTTGGATCTTAGTAGGTCTTTGCAATGTAGGCTAAGTGAGTTAGTCATTAGGACTAGGGTCACATTAATAGCCATTCTTAGTAGTATTTTCAAATTCTTAGGCTTAGTTGTTAAATGTGAGGTTGGAGTCATGAATGTGTCCTAAACTCATAATTGAGGACATAGAGATGCCATAGGGCCTTAAATGAACTTGGATCCTTGAAATGGAGAGGTTAGAGGTCCTAAAATGTAGGGAGAAGGCATAATTGAAAAGATGCCAAAAGTTGCTAAATTGTTGTCATGACAACATTTGCAATAATTGCAAATGTTGCATGCAACATGGTTACATCGGATTCTCCTTGAAACTAGGAGTGGGGAATTGACCAAAAAGGCCCTATAATGGTGGAAGAAGGCATCTAATGGAGAGAAGCACTTGAATCAAGCAGTTAGTTTTTGATTTGTAATAAGTTTGAAGTTGAATATAGCTCTGCAATTCTGGGTTTTCAGTAATCCCGAGCATTTCCTTGAAATAGTCACATCGAATGGATTGAGTGCTTGAATCTAATGGTTTTTTTTGTTCTTAGGATAGTTAGAAGAAATTTTCATTTAGTGAGTTAGTCGATTAGAGGTAGTATACATTTGTAGCTAAATTGTTTTGTAACTAGAGAGTCCACTGGTCCTGTCCTGACAACTCAGTCAAATCATGGCTCCCCCATGAAATCTAACCATGGGAAACACCTAAGGGTAGATGGAAACATTAGGGGAGTCAGTAGTGTACATAAGTGTAGAGTTAGGAGTCTTAGAAATGCAATTTTCTATTTTTATATCCAAGTCCTAGGAAAGCATGCACTGTTCGGTTAGTGGTTTGGAGGAGTAACAGTGAGCATTCATATGTAGGGGAAGGAAGTACTGTATGGTCTGAGTACATTTATAGTTAGGGTTTAGTGTTACTCTGACATACTTAGTTGGTCGAGTTCATACCAATTAGTGAAGATAATTTTTGAGCAATTTTTGCATAGTGTTGCAGGTTGTCCTAGATTTTATGCCTATTAGCCCTATAAGACCTAGTTTATAGGAACCCCATGTACAGATGACTTAGGGGTTTGAGACTTACAAAATACTTTGTGAAATGGAAAAGGGTATCTAGATATGGTCTTATAATTTTGAGGTCTTTGGAAAAGTTTTGTAAGAAGTGAGAAAAACACACTGTCAAAGGTTGCAAGGAGATAAGCCTAATTAGGCCTCTTGAAGACACAAAGTTGGACTAAACTAAAAATGGGAAGGAGATCCCTCAAGATGGATTAAAAATTGATCAAATGAAATTCCTACATGGTGTTGGATACCCCTGCAAGTGATTCATGAATGTTAGTGTGGAAATTGACACTTAGACTCTTCTAAGTGTAAGTAGGAGAAGTGGAGATTTGAACTAAGGGTGTTAGTCTTTCAGGGTGAAGCACATGAGTGGAGGAATCTTAGAGAAGAGTTGAAATTGGACTTAGTTAATCATCTAAGCCAATTCAGGACCTAGAGGAGATTAGGTTCCTAGAAGAGACAAGATAGGTCTCTTAGTTGTAGTGCTAGCAAGACTTGGAACACTTACATCACAAATGTAAGAGAGTAGTTTGTTGATGGTGAATGTGTGACTCTCTCAGAAAATATAGTCTCAGTATAGGGACCATATCTCATAGATCCACTATTGAATTTTGCTTAATTTTGGATATGTTGGTGAAAATCAAATTTTGAAGAATCTCACCAGAGTGATTGGAAAGAAAGTGTGGTGTTCAAACATTATGACGGAATGTGTACGGGTCTATGTGAAATTCCTGAAAGAGACTTTTATTAAAGAGATATATTAATTTGTTATGATCATGGTCAAGTATTAACAAAGAAGCATGCATTCAAGGAAGGGTATCTCTTTCTAGAAAGAAAGCATTAATTATAGAGTGTCACCTCTCTTGGAGAAATCAAGTCATTTCATAAGAAGACATGAGAATTGTTCAATGACATAAGAGTGGGAATTATACATTTGGGGGAGAATAATAACCAATTTTACATTTCTAATTGAATCATTCTTAGTGGGGAGATAATTCAAAGGAGAGATGTCTCAAAAAACAATTTGAGAAGGTTTTTTATGATTTGATGTATATGGACCTTCATTGAAGCAACTTCTATCAAGGATATTGATGTGCAGATAAGTATTTATTAGCCTTGAATATTACATTTATCTACTCATTGTAGTATCTCTCTTATTTTTATTTCTATACATATTATAAAAACTATTTTCCTTGATCTTTTCTGAGGATGCTCTTGCAAGAAAAAGATAATTGACGTCAGATTCAAATGGAGTCTGATGCTCCATCAGAAGCATCATTGATGACAAGATCAGATGATTGGTATTCAGAGGGAGTTTGAAAGTCCATATGTGTAACTATATGATTTAGAGGGCCTACCTCCTGTGTACATCATAAGGAAGTGATAAATTCCAAATGATTATCACTTATATTTTCAGAAATTATTGGAAGGTGATGACCTTACAATAACTTAAATCATGATATACATTATTTATAATGTTGAAATAGATCATGATGAATTAAAGAAACAACTAAGTGTTAGATGTCATTAAATTTCCGATCTATGAGTTGTTTGCATAAATATATCTTGTAAAGAAACAACTAAGTGTTAGATGTCATTAAATTGATGGCCTATGATTTTTTGTATAGATACACCTTGTAAAGAAACAACTAAGTGTTAGATTTCATGAAATTGATGATCTATAAGTTGTTTGCATAGATATATCTTGTAAATCAACAACTAAGTGCTATATGTCATTGATGCTCTATGAGTTGTTTGTATAGATATATGATAGGTATTTGGTGAATATCATGTGTCGATGTTCTACAGGCCAATACCTTATTGAGTACTTGGTGAATATCATATATTGATGTTTTGATAGGTCAATACTCAGAGTATTTGTTGAATCTCATGTGTTGACATTCTAATAGGTCAATACTCAATATATCAAATGTGATATCAAATGATGGAAATATTCTATTATGATAGACATATTATGATGGCTGAAACATATCATAATAGATAGAACTTGTGGATGGAATTTTTGATTGAGGAAATCCACATTAAAGCTTGATGAGCTTGTAGATAGAATCGTTGATGGAGGCAATCCTCCTGAGAGCTTGCGGATAGAATCACCGATGGAGGCAATCCACCTGAGAGCTTGTGGATAGAATCATTGATGGAGGCAATCCACATTTTGAGACTATGTATCTATTGATTACATCATGAGGATGATTTTTTTATTGCTTACATCATATGATTGATGTTGTCAAGTGTCATATAAGTGTTCACATCGGATTGATTTATCCTCCCTAGCTAAGAGGGAGTGTTGATGTTTTGTATAGCTATGGTGAGGGTCACAAATGTTGACACAAGAGACCACTACACATTCTATTTGATCATCCTCCCTAGCTAAGAGGGAGTGTTAATGTTTGTAGCTTTAGTCATTTGGTCATTAGAATACATATAATATATATGTTATATTATTATTAATCATATAAAATTTAATATTCAATATTAAATTAATAAATTATTCTTAATTAATAATTGATTGATGAAACATTACAAGATTGATTAAATTATAGTTAATGGGAAGAGGCATGTCCTTACTTATAAATAATAATGAATAGACATGTCCCATGAAGGGACATGTCTCTCCTAGCCTCATTTCCAATATAAATTAAAGAGAGATTGTTGCATTTGGAAAATACATACAACATAGAGTTCTATCACATTTGCAGCTATCCTAATGGAGATGGATAGCTTGTGGATAATGTAATCATTATACACATTCTTTTGGAGATGGATATATTTTTGGATAATGTACTCATTTGGTATTAAATTGTATTGTTGTAGCATACTTGCTACTATATGTATAAGCCAAAAATATCGATATCAATAAAAGATATCTGAACCGTACTCTTAGGGGATGTAACCAAATTTTGTGAACCATGTAAATCCATGTGTTGTGTGTGTGTATTCAGATTTGTTTCTCTTGCATCTTTAGTTCCCAAATTTTTATTTATTTATCTATACTTATTTTCAAAAATTGGTATTAGAGATCATTGAAGTAACAAATTGACAAATTTGTGAAGAATTCAAAGAACTATGCAAGAATCAAATAAATGGGCAATCGAAAAATTATTAGGGTAGAGTTTTTAAATATGTAAGTTGCAAATGGTTTTTTTCTAGTTCAAAGAGACCTCTAGATTGTGTTGGAAGGTAGAGCTAAGAAGCCAGGCACAATGTTTGATGAGTGGGATAAATTGGATAAGAAGGTAACAGAAACTATTATCTTCTCTCTATTTAGTTGTGTTCTATTTAATGTTGCAATGGAAAAGAAATTGAAAGGATTATGGGACAAATTATGTGATATGTATGAAATTATTTTCACTCAAAACAAGGTTTTCCTCATGAAGTAATTGTGTAACTTAAAGATGAAGGAAGGAGGTGACATGTCCAATCATCTCAACAAATTCAATACATTAATCATTCAATTGGTTTATGTCAATATAAATCTAGATAACATAACCAAAGATATATTGTTGTTGTGATCTCTCCCATATTAATGGGAAGGAGTAGTAATGGAAATTAGTAATTCAATGTCTAGTAAAAACATACTAACTATTTTAAATATATTGTTCCTACTCTCATTAGCAAATATATGAGAATGGAAAATAAAGGAAACTCGTTAGGTGATGTCTTTATTTTTGCAGTAGATGGAGAGCTCAAAATAGAGGTAGAAATCATCAGTACCCACTAGTGATGCCTTTTTTTTTAGGATTCAATTTGAGATGCTCATCGGTGCAGTCAACGGATCAGACCTCAGCGATTTAATTGAGAGAGGACTTAAAATAATTTGACGATTTAACTTTTTGAGAATGATATATTTTGTACGAAGATGCATGGGTTAGAAAACATACAGTTTTTTTGTCCTCTTGGGCCCGGTTACCTCAAACACTTGAAATTTGAAGAGATAGCATCTTTTCAAAGAGAAATCATCCATTTTAAGATCAATGCCCAAGCTACAATCATGCGTGCGTGATTAAATATCTGGAGGAAATAGTTGAGTGCTTTTTCCAGTGTCATAATAGAGGTGATCACTGTAGGAATATGGGTCCCTTTTGATGGGAACGACCATGCTAATGACATGTTGTTTTGATTAATGTATGCCAAATTTCTGCGGTCCAAATTTTTTCCATAATAAATGACTTCCCTAGATTACTTCAACCTTGCAGGGTCAAATAAGAAGCCAAAACATTTCAAGCACGCAGGTGCCCAAAAAAAAACATCCTAGGTTTCCCGCAATGCATGATCTTGGTTACCTCTATTATGAAGGATTTCAAAGTAGCAATCATCATCTCGTACTTCCCACCATAATTTGACCGCGCGTGACTAAAAATAAGATGCACAAATAACTAAGTGTGAAGGTGACCCGCTGAAAACATCATGTGCTTCCTACACTGCACTTTCCGTCTAAGAAAGAATTTTCCTTTTGTAGGATTCAAGCTGATATGTTCATCAATGCGGTCAATGAATTAGGCCTCGACAATTTAATAGAGAGAGGACCTAAGATACTCTGACGATTTAATTGGGCGAGAACGATATCTTATGTATGGAGATGCATGGGATGGAAAACATACCATTTTTATATCCTGTCAGGCCTGGTTACCTCAAACGCATGCAATTTGAAGAGATAGAATATTTTTAAAGAGAAATCATCCATTTTAAGATCAACACCCAAGCTACAATCTCACATGCACAATTAAATATCTAGAGGAAACGGTTGAGTGCTTTCGTCGACATCATAACTGATGTGATCGCTACAGGAATATGGGTCCCTCCCAATGGGCATGGTCATGCCGATGACATGTTGTTTTGATTAATGCACCCCAAATTTCTTGTGTCCATATTTTTTCCATAATAAATGACTACCCCAGATTAATTTGACCTTGCACGGTCAAATAAGAAGCTAAAACATTTCAAGCATGCAGATTCTTGGATGAAAACATCCCAGGATTTCATCGTCTCATACTTCCCACCTTACTTTGACTGTGCGCGACTAAAATAGAGATGTGCAAATAACTAAGTGCGTAGGTGCCTTGCCGAAAACATCATGTGCTTCATGCACTTTCTATCAAAGGAAGCCTTTTTTTGTAGGATTCAAGCTGAGATGCTCGTTGGTCCAGTCAATGGATCAAGCCTCAATGATTTAATTGACAGAGGACTTAATATACTCTGGAGATTTAATTGGCCGAGAACAAGATCTTATGTATGAAGAGGCACAAGATGGAAAACATACTATGGTTTCTATCTTCCTAGGCCCGGTTACCTCAAACACAAGCAATTTAGAGACCTCACATCTTTTTAAGATCAACGAGCGAGCTTTAATCATGCGTGCACAAGTAAATAAAGGGAGGAAATGTTAAGTCAAAGGAGTGCATGCGAGGGAAAGTGTTCAGTGTTTTTTCCACCTTCATAATCGAGGTGCTCTCCAGATATGGAATTTGATGGCCGTATTGGTCATTTTTCTACTTGTGAGTCGTATATGACAGGCTGAAAATTTATAGGACTGTATGGATTGATAGGCGTTATAAAACCATCAATATGACACTTGAATTTCTTAATAAACCATTAATACTTCTTATAGGCAATATATTATTTAATTTAATAATATAAATTTGTTATTTTATAATATAGGTGATATATATGTATAGTAAATATATTCTATTTTCTAATATAGATATTTCTAATTTATTCATTTTATATTTTACAAATTTATAATATTTTTAAAACAAAATATATGTATTTTAGAAACATGTTTTACCAATTTAAAAGAAAAATACATGTTAAACCATATAAACATAGAAACTTTCTTGATTGATTTCTCACGGCATCAGTTTGTGTTTCTTCTATAACATCAGACCCAAGATTGAAGGTATTAGGTTTCCCAAGTCGTGTGCTCACTAGTGGGTACCGATTCTTCCTGTTATTCTCATATCTAATCTTACCTCTGTAATCAAACCTTGCCAAATGACCTCTCTAAAAATGAAAAGTGAAATATTATAAGGAATGCATCCCATTACCATATTATGGCTGATGACTTATATAGAAGAGGTCTCGATTATACTCTCCTTAGGTGTCTAGAACACGACGAGTCTAAGCATGCACTAGAGGAAGTCCACGAAGGTGTATGTGGATCTCATTCGAATGGCCTTTTATTGGCTAAGAAACTCCTATGGGTAGGATACTACTGGCCCTCTATGGAAAAGGATGTCTTACATTTTTTCAAAACATGCAAAAAATTCCAAACTCATGGTAACCTGATTCATGCTCACGCATGTGAGTTGTTACCTTTTATTACTCACTAGTCATTTCAGCAATGGGCCTTTTATCTCATTAGGTAGATTTATTCCTTGTCCTCTGAAGGGCACAAATTCATCATAACTGCCACTGAATACTTCACAAAGTGGGTTGAAGCATTCCCTTTGATTAAAGCTACATGAAAGCAAGTGTCTATGTTTATCCTCAATTATATCATCTGTAGATATGGAATACCTTCATCCATTGGAATAGACAATGGGGTAAATTCAAGGATAAGGACATGGATGAACTATGCGACAAGTTTAAAATTACCCAACACTATTCTTCTACTTACAACCCTCAAGGGAATGGATAGGCTGAGGCCTCCAACAAAAACATATTGAAGATCTTACATAGAATAGTGAGTAAGACTAGGAAGGACTGGCACCTTCAGCTCAATCCAGCCTTATGGGCTTACAAAACCAATATCATAACACCTACAGGGGCAACGCCATTTTTCTTTGTATATGGTGTAGAATCTATATTTCCCATTAAGGTAGAAATGTCATCGCTCTGAGTCAATTTGCATGGAATCATTACTGATGAAGATTATCAGATTGCTAGGATCCAGGAGCTAGAATTACTTGATGAATGCAGAAAAGTAGCATTTGACCATCTAAGGGTCTATCAAAAGAGAATTTCTTGAGGCTACAACAATAAATTTAGACATAGAGAACTGTAGGTCAGAGTTCTTGTGCTTAAAGAAAATCCAAAGAATCAACAACATCGTGAACAAAAGGGAAAGTTTGAACCCAACTGACTAGGTCCTTTTTTGATCACTACAACATTTGGCTATGGGTCCTATCAATTGTCAACTCCAAAGGGAGATACCTTTAATAGTCCCATCAATACCCTCCACCTAAAGAAGTTCTATGCTTGATCATTCTCGCTAGTCAGCAACATGTACATATCTATGATCCTGAAAAAATATCAAAAACAAAAAAAAAGATAAAAAAGATCAAAAACATTTGGAAAAAGTCTTGAAAAAATGACCACCTTGGTGAAAACCTGACAAACATGCACCCTGGTAGAAAAAATAGATTCTCTGCCGAGTGGTGAAAACCTGGCAATAGGCGCCACTTGTAACTTAGTGCTCCATCTATCAACGTGTAGCTTGGCTCATCTCATATGTGGGATGACCTTCATGATTTTCTGAGATATCACATCAATCTAGTCCTTGCTTCACTAATTGAAGCCATATTTTAGGCCTTGTATAGGCCTCTTGTTCTTCAACATCATGTCAGTCAACCTGTCAAGTCCTCACAATTGGTCTCCTTCTCTAGACAGTTTGTCGCTGACGCATTAGTGTTTTTCAACACCTTAATCAACAGTATTTTTCAACACTCTATTTTAGACAAAACCTATGTTTCTCAAACACAACATCAGATAACATACGCTCAATAACACACAACAAACCAACATGATAGTGTTTCTCAACACCCGCATCAACAAATTAAATAGAATGAACAATTGCTGACAATTTTCTTGTATGTTGACTGTTATCAATGATTTCCTATGTTTTCTTTGATTTCTACTTGTTGATGTAGTTCCAATGATCCTTATGTCAAGACGGTATGGTGTATGTGATAAGAGCTTCCACATTCAGGTGGATTAGCCACACATTCCTTGATCCTACTCTCTTGCACCATAAGGTTAGGTTGGTCCTATCTCCTTGTCTATTATTCTGCTTGTTTCAACAACAACACACTCATGGTTATCTTGGCTTTGAATGCCTCGATACTAGTGTACTCTTTTTATATTAATTAGAGACAATGTTCAAGTCATCTTGGCTCTTGTGCCTAGATTCTTACATTGGTTTCTCACATCTATCTGATGAAGAGTCGTATTCATATCCTTATGGTTCCATGGGTACCAGTAAGGATTGTATTGACTCTAGTGTCCCAAAATGTTCAAATGATGAAAATATAGTGACGAAGGAAATTGGTGACTTGACTCGTGATGTAGGTTGCATTTCTAGGCTTGCATGATAGCATTACAACACACTCCATCAGATAATCTCAACCCGGAGCTATTCCTTTAACTAGTGGCTCCTTTGCTGATGCAATCAATTGCATTCCATCTCCTTAAGGTTACTTATCTGCCCACAAATGGTCAGTGATAAGAACAAGAGCATGACATATATTCAACATAAGATAAACAAAGTGTACATGTGATCTACATCTATCATTTTCAGTTCTTCTCACACATACACGATCTAAACTATAGCTCAAGCATATAACATCAAAAGATCTTACAACAACAAGACATATGATAAAGAGATATATAGACAAGATAACATATTGAGCACCAAAAAGGATCATATATATATATATATATATCAAATGTCTTGGTGTATACAAAAGATGTGCTCTCATAAATATCGAGCAAAAATGTGCACCTTTGGTGCAGATGAATCATGTAGAATCATATGGATCTCAAAATCATAAAAGGGATAAGAGAGAAAGGGGAAAATCAGGTCTCACTTCCTCCCTCGCCACCATCAGGGGAGGGGCATGGAGGAGAATTTTCTCTATGTGGAGGGCTTGCTCCCTCAGATCACGCCAAGTACTGTGAATAAGGAAAAACCTACTGGTCAAGAGGAACTGCAACATTATAGGAAACCACATAATATGTAGCTCTGCTGGTCTTCTATGTAATCTCTCTCTAAAGAGACAAGCGCTTGGATGCAAATCCCTCATTCAATGCCTGTACTCTAACCTTGTGCCCTGCAATAACCCTATCTTGTTCTACCAGTTGTGCCTGCGCTACTGCTAGCTATATCTGACAGGCTCCCAGTCATGTTCTCAATGACCTAATCAAATCTTGTGTTGTCTGCAGCTCTCTCTAGGCTCCCTCCTGCTCTGCAGCCTCTTGTGCCTCTCGATGTTGTTGGACCACTCTCACTACATCATCTAGCCCTATGTTAGGCTGTGCGTCTGGCATCTCCTCCTCAGCGATCTCTATAGTTGGGACTTTTCCTCTGATTGATCCTAGGGTACCCATCTCCCCGCGATCTCTTTGTCACCTTGACCCTGGTATCCTACTTGTGCTAGGACTGACCACTCCTCCTACTCTCGGTTCAGTAGGAGTCCTTTGTGGTGGTCTCTGAGGTGCTTGTTGTGGTACTCTCTATGTAGCAACCTATGCATCAACTACCATGGGTGCCTTCTCTGGGGAACCCTCATCGATCCTAGACACTCTCTCTACCAGATCTATAAATCTTGGAAAAGGGTACCTAGACATATGGTCTCGATACTCTAGAGTAACCCCCACATCTGCGACTCCCTCTAGATACTCCCACATCGGTCGATTAAGCTCAATCAGCGCCTATGTACACAACGCTAGAGATAACCTGCATAACAAAATTTCAAATGCTATGTCTATGATCTACAAACTCCAAGATATCTATGAAGAAAAAAAGAAGAAGAACATGCAAGACAAGATCATCCTTGTGAGACCAGCCTCTGTGGTCCTCATCTAGAAACTAAGCATAGGAAATGTACTTCATGGAGACACTCTGAATATGACCATACTACCTAACCACTTGAGACAGCGCAAATATTTCTATCACCATGATGTCTTTCCCAATAGTGGGCGTGAGACAAAGAACTCTCTCCAGACTGTCCTCCACTCAGCCTAGACCTCTACCTGCAAATAAGGCCTCCATATGACTAGGCTCAAGTCATTGAGTTGGCATCTCCAATAATCAATATTTCCCAGAAAGGGTTGTGTGATCAAACCTGAGTACCTGTAAACAAAGGGTTGTCTACCCTGCCATGTATCTATTGTGATAGGTCTGCAAATTGGGAGATGCTCCCAGGCCCATATCAGTAACACCACAACCCCTAAAACCATGCCTTAGATCCCCTGTAGGTCACCTTGTGCATCTCATGATACATCAGTGCCAGGAGGCACTGACCCCAACCAAGATGCTCTGGATATGTCACCAATCTCTCCAGCATCTGAGCCCAACTACACAAGACCTCATGCTATGACCAAACGGCCATGAGGAAGAAACCAATGAACCCAGCGAGAACACACTCCAAAGGCATCTGCTCTTTGTAGCCCTCTACCAACGTATCCCAAGAGATGAATTGGTCTATAAACAACGGATCATGAAAAACTTGAGCTAGCGCCTGTACACTAACTAAAGGTGTGGAATCATACTCCACATGCACTCCAACAAAAGGAATCTGAAGAATCCTATAGATATCCTTGAGAGTATACTCATCTCCCCCATTGACAAGTGAAACTTGTTTTCATTGTTTTGGAACCTCTCCACTAGTGCGGTCAATATCCCATGGTTCAACCAGATATCAGGCATCTGCAATAACCAGGAAAGACCACAAGCTTGGACATGTGCCCTCTGGTCATCTAACAAACCTTGGACTAACTGCATAGTAGTAGGATGGTAGATCTAAACTGTATATTGGGCAACTACACCTACATGAAGAAAAACAATGAAAACAACATCAGTATCAACATCAAATCAAAGTGAAATCACTACAACACAATCAGAAAAGCTCACAAATAGGCTACTAAGAAAGGAGAACACGCAACTAGATGACAAAATCAGGAGAAAAATGCCTTTGTTCCCATATGATAAAAGGCAAAAAAGACCAAAAAAGACCCCAAGCTTCATACAACAGATAATTAAAAGCAAGATGACATATCAGTATGATACGACAAATGAAATGGCCTTATGCGACAAAAGGGGCAATGATTAATGTTGTCGTGTGATAGGTGGGTGAGTCTCATGAGACAAAACTAATGCCTTCAGATGAAAAAAGGAATTTTTAGCAGATTGTCATACGAGCCCTTTCACAGGACCATATGACAAACTGTGAATGATTGACAAAAATGTGCAAAAAAATGGAAAAATTGACCAAAAAAAGAAAAAATTACATGCAAGGATGAAGTTTATCGAGTACTTATAGGTGGTGCATAATCTTTGCGTCATCCATCTCTCTGCATGCACTCAAAATGATGAGTTGACACAGGGACCACCATTCTCTCTCAGAGAAGCTTCTCAAAAATTCAAAGGGTGGATGGTGAAAATGATTTGAACAACCCCTTTGGGCCTTATATAGAGATTTGGCCTAAGTTTCAAAATGCTCCTATGGATGTGAAAATTACTCCCTTGGCTAATCGACCTACTTTGAATCCATTTTCGGGACTGAAATCAAAATTCGATGATGTTTTGATCTTCAAAAATGCAATTTAACCTATTTTAACAAAGGTAGCTGATTGTTGACGCTTTCCTCACAGGATTTCAATTCGAGATTCCTTTTGATCAAATTTCTTGTGCATTTCCCTTTCATATTCAAAAAGTCAACTTAAGTAAATTTTGGTCAAACTTGGTCAATCAAACCTCAAACAGGCTTGCATCTCAAATTTATCAATACTTTTTTGATCTATCGGGCTTGTGCCTTACCTCCTTTCAATTTTGTTCCCAAGGGGGCAATACCACTACATCAACAATTTGATTCATATCAACAAGTGGGGTATCTGGCCCTTACTCAAATCAAAATCAATCAAGTGATTCTCATCACTGTGCATCAAAATCTAAAGCTCTAGGGGCATATCAGGTTCATCGCACCATATCAATCTGAGAATTCCCCTCAATCTAGTAATTGGCTTCATCAAGATCCATATCAATTCAATTATGCCAATCAATCAATTGAATGGAAATCAGTCTCATCCCACCACATTAGGTTGGTTCATCATTAAAATTCAATCTTAATCTGGAAATCTTCCTAGAGGATGGACATTTAGTTTCATCACTTCACATCAAGATGAATGAGCTCAGACTCTTCTATCAGTCTTTGCTCAATCAATGCCAAAGCTAGTATACTCATATCTCTCTATCAGTCTTCGCTCAATCAAGTTCGGAGATGATATCTTCAAATCCCCAATCAATCTTCATTCAATCAAGTTTGGGATCGGTTTCTGATCTGTGGGATAGTTTTATCACTTCACATCAAGCTATTTCCTAACCCAATCAAACTTCAAATGTTCTTTGACTCAATGTATTCCCAGATTGATCACATATTAGTCAAAGAGTGGCAAATGTAATCACCTAAAAATGGTCTAGCAAACCTGTAGCCCCCTTTCTCAAATAATTGATCTTAATAAATCCTAAATCTAAGAAATTATCGCTAGACTCTAAATTATTGAGCATTTAATCAAACTTTTTTATATAATTTTAATCCTAACTTGTTGAATCAAATAATCAAACATCAAAGCCTAAACCCAAAAAGCATAACACATCAAGATAAATCAAAAATTCCTAAGTTCAAAAAGTGAACCCATTCACACATGGGTGTGCAATCAAAAATCAAAATAAAACAAATGAAAGGGAGAAAATACCAATTTTGTCTTATTCTCCACAAAGTTGACCAATCAAAATCACTTTATCACCTCACATGGATTGAGAGGAATTGCATCTCTGCCATTGATCAATCTCTTTTTCCTCTTAATCTCCACCAATCATTCCTTGGAATCTCTTATAAAAGGGATAGCTCCCTTGCTCATTGATAAGGACAAGAAGATTGAAGTAGAGTTATAATGCTATTTTCATTCTAGAGCTCATTAGTGCATTCATAGTTCTTTGCTTTCATAATAGTTTCTTGCATTCTTGTATTGTTAGCTTCATTTCTTAGCTTAATGGCATTCTAATTTCATTTTCTAGATTAATAGTAGATGCATTGTTCTTACTTTAGTAGCTTGCCTTTGCATTTTAGTTTCAATATCATACATAGTTTGATAGCTTATTACATCTTTCATTTTCCAAGTTTTGAGAGCTAAGTATACAAGTATATGCATCTTGCTCATTCTCTTTGCATTGAATCTTCCATTTTGGTTTAGTCAAGTCACCGATTCCTCTATGTCCAATCTGATGGACACCTATGAGAATCATACTCGCTTCAACTAGGAAGCAATTTTCCAGTTTCAAGGGTTTTTATGATAATGCTTTGAATCTTATGTTTTCACTAACCCCTTGATATAATGGTTTATTGAAGTGTTTGGTTATAGACAGTGATCATACATTTTACTACACACAATACCACATCTACTTTCTCACCTTCTTCACTTGTAATGATCTCTTCTACAAGAAACATGTATCATCTTCATCAAGCTCTTGATAAACCTCTATTACAACTTCTACCTTTTGAACTTTGTCTTTTACCTCAATCTATGAAATACTTTTACCCCCATCACATTATTTTCTTTCATTGACCAATTGATGATCAACCATTACTATTTTATCCTTTATTCTCTCTCCATCCATGGGGGGATTTTCTCACTTCTTTCTTCTTCCAGCTGCAATTGTACTTTCTTAATGAAATCTCCAAATTTCATAACTCTCTTCACGGTATCACTACAAACACAAAATTAACATAGGTCTCTTCATGAACCATTTTAGGTTATGTCTTTACTCTTGTAGGTAGACCTATTTGTTGAATTTCAAAGGTTCAAGAATTATTTTCTTTGTTCACAACTGTGGCAGAGTATAAGGTTGTCTTACATATGTATAAAGCAACAATTTAGCTTAAGGGTCTTTTTGTTGAGTTTGGAAGTGTAGGAAAAAGTGATTTTATTTTTTGATAGTTATAATTCTCTTCATTTGGCTCATTTGGTTAAAAGTCTCACATATCACTCTTGAGAAAGTTCACACATCGAAAAAAAAATGCAAATATTTAGACAAAACTAGTATTGATAGAGAATTTGAGGTAGAGTTTGGCTTCTCTTGGCTTACAAAAAAGGTGATGAATGGACATAGACATGTATTAGGTAAATTTTGGTCAAGGTGGTGGTTGTTGGATATTGACTACAGTAAAGGAAGAAACAAATCTTATCCTTATCTTTTAGAAAAAAATAGTTTTTATTTAAGAGATAATTTCAATTTCCTTGAAAGGAAAATTTAGGTTTTTCTAAGATTGGTGTTGGTTCTTATATTGAAGCTATTCTATATATCGAGCTATTTTCTTGAAGGAAAAGAAATTGTAATTTGACTATGAGCAATACCAATATCAATACCTTGTCATGTGGATTTTTCACATACATATGTGTCTTGTGTTTTATTTCATTCTTCTATTTTACTTAGTTTATTATTTATTCATAACTAATTTGTGTTACAATGTTCAATTATTTTGGATTTATGCTTCCACTTACACACCAATATATAAACCTCAAATTTTTAAATTCATATTCATATATATCCATCATCAATTTATGCTCTTCTTGAGAGTACCATGAGCCGAATATCCTAAACCTCCACATTTATGTCTTAGCTTAACATTTAGTTTTATGTAATGCACTATAATGACTTAAAATTTGTTAAACAAAGTTAATGAGTACTAAATTATAAACATCCTAATTTATTAATTTTAATTAAACATAAGAAAAGATTATTGTCCTTAAAAATCTTTATGATTACAATTTTAATAGACTTAAAGCTAATTATTAAATAAAATAATAAACTTTCAAAAGTAAAAAAAAAACAAATAGTATTTTTATTTTCAATAAAGATAAGAACAAAAATATTGAAAATAGGATAAAAGAAGACATTTGATGGTGCAAAATTTAGCAGACTTATCAAAATTGATGAATCTCGGTGGCTTCTCCCCAGGCGGTGTAGGATAGCTAGACCCCTCCGGCAACACAGATGATACAGGTGTGGGCTTTCCTTATCTTCCTTTCAATGCAATTAAAATGAATCAATTTCAAATCACAGACCTCTGTCCTTTGGCAGAGGTTGTACCCACCATTCCCTCTACAATTAAGGCTAATAACTTAGATAGCAATGTCGATAAACCTAACCTTGTTCATCCCGCCAAGCCCAAATCCTTCTCTGACGCAATTGCGAATTCAAGTGCCACCATTAATGCCAATGTGAAGTTTAGCTTGGAATCTAGGAATGGCGCCTCCGGTCATGGTAAGAACTTAGAGACTATTATGATGTCATTTTCCATTGCTCCCAACCCTAAAATGCTTGCTGAAATCATTAAGGAAAAGAATAGGTTAAGGAATACCGCAATTTTTTTTTCTGCTATTGAAATTGATAAGTGCCCTCCAAGGAAATTTTTGGATGATTGGTTCCACAACTATTGGAACTTAAAGCTTGGTTTTCAT
>JAGRRI010033777.1:0-11629 GCA_018584345.1 Thuja plicata
GTCCAAGACCTTTCCAACGAGCTATTACACCAAGGGATACGCATCCAGATGAGGCCAAAAACCCCTTATTACTCCAAAATGGCTATAGACAGCCTTATTTTAATCATTAAACGCTAACTTAGGATATTTAAATATATTAAAAATATATCCCAAATAGCCACAAAATGCCCAACTAACCTCAGAAACCTGAAACTGGAACTGTCACCTGTCTGTGACTGATGTCGGAAAACCTGGAATAACTGGCAGTCTCATCCCTAAAATCTAGGGATGCTCCTAGAAACTAGGAAACACACCCAAATCTCCTGAAACTGAAACCAAGGGATGGTCCAGTGGGACCTCACCTCTGGAAACTGCCACATCCTCCTAAAAAGTAGGGATATCCCCTAAAATCTAGGAACTGTTCCAAATTGGCTCCAAACTGCTTGTAAAGCCCAAATCCAGTCACTGAATGCACTGAATGAGTCCCTATCCATCTCCGCTAGCCTACGAGACTCCAATGATAGGCCAACTCCTCCGTCTCTAATGTCCACTCTAGAAAGGGGACATGACATAGCTAGAGTGGACATGACATAGCAGGGTACTATGCTTTGAGGAGTATGTCTTGGCTGGACATAAGGCTGCCGTGGTGGAGGCACAGAGAGCTCGGGAGGAGCTGACCACCAGGTTGGAGGCAGTAGAGCAAGACTTGGCTCAGTGTACCTAGTAGTTGGGTGTGGAGAAGGCAGCATGGCTATTGAGGACAGATTGGCTATGGAGGCAGTATCATTTGAACAACAGATTTGCCACATTTGGTAGAGGCTGAGACTGAGCAGCATGTTTTGGTTCTTGTAGGTGGTTCATCATTCCTATCTTGTTCTGTCCCGGATATTTTGTTGTCGTCCGGAGACGACTTTTCTTTAGGGGGGATGATGTTAGCCGTAGTACTTACTTAATGTTGTGTTAGTTATATTGTGTAGCCGACGATACTTAGTTACTACCGGACAACAGTTGGGAATCGGTGATGACGGTTGGTCACACCCCTTCGGGTTTATATAAGCAATGTACTTTCTCTTCGGAGAGATTATATAGGAGAGGGACTATTGTAAATGTATTCATGTTACGGATGATTAATAAAGGCTCTGATATTTTCTGATCTTTCTTATGTATTTGTATTTCCGTACAACGTCTATGCACCAGTAAACTAGGTTTACCCCAGCGAGTAAACAAGGAGGATGTGGAGACACTTGATGCTAGTACCTTGTACCAACACGATTGGAACAACAGTAAATGATATTAAGTGGTATATTGTCATTTGAATTATTTTATTTGTTTTATGTTTTACAAGAAATGTACTGATGATTACTTGTTTCCATCCTAACACCAGAACTAGAGAATATAAATCTACAAGACATTCTTTGATGTACTACTTGAATAAAGCTATAATTGTATGTGTCCTTTCTCAGAGTACATATTTTGTTTTGACAACTGAGTATTGATTTGAGAATACTTTAATGTCTTTATTGAGTTCCAACTACTAGTTTTGAGGCCCCATGAATTGTTATGGTCTCATAGATGTTTATAAATATTAAACTCATTTCATTACAAAAAGGTAATTTTCACAATAAATTCTCATACACTAACAATTCAAAATGTGCATCACTAATGCTGATAATATACCCATTTCCATAAATTATCTAATGAACTTTATTTACATTAAAACTTAATTTATGTGCAAGAATATTGGGGTCAATTTTCATGCACCCACCAATTCAAAACATACCAATTTCAACAAATCTATTATGCAAATGGATAGAATAGTATAGTTTGATCGTTGAGCATATTGTATACGTAAAGCAGTTGCACACATCATAAACATATGGTGCATGTGATTTCCCCTTTTAAGGCATCGGCTTTTTCTAGAGGTTAGCCTATGACTTTGGTCCCCATAAGATAACATGGTGATAAGGAAGCCCTTTTGACAGTGCTCTATGGCTCTTCAACTGACCTTTTGGTGCTTATTTCAGTATTCTTCTACTCAGTGTCCTAGTTTATTTGTGGTGTGCCTTGCGGAGATCACTCAAGCCACTTTGGTTCACACTCACTATTTTCAGTAAGTCACTTGGATGTTTTGCTCATACTTACTATTTATAGTAAGTCACCAAGGTATTCAATCGACATCATATCTATATTTGGAAAGTGGATGGATTATTCTTGTGAGTTGATATTGGCAATTATCAAGAGTTTAATGATTTAACTTAAATTATTGAAGTTAAATCAAGTTTGACTTAAATAATATTAATTATATTAAATGACTTTATGATATGACGACATAAAGGGGGGTTAAAGCGATTTTAAGTCGTTTACATAAAGTGACTTCATTTTCGCACCTAGGGAGTTATAAGGTTTTAAATAATTTAATAAAATGTTTTATTGAGATAGGTGCCAATTTTGGGAGATATAAGGTGAATATACAATTAATTCATTAAGTGACTTTTTAAGTTAATTAAAATTATATATGGAGTAAATTTATTATTATTCCCAATTGTGAGTAAATATGAATATTAAAAAGGGGAAAATTTAAATACGGTTTCCAGAAACTTTGTGAGAGGATTATAAAAGGAGATTTGAAGAAGTCATTTGATACATGTAACTTAGTTATTTTCTCTTTGAGAAGTTTGAGAGCTTTGGCTTTCATTTATAGGAAATCTAAGGATGGAAACCCTTGGATTCTTAGTGGTTTGGACGGAAACCCAAATCCATCTTTGGTGTGGATTCCTTGAGCATATTTGCAGGTTTTACACTATTTGGAGCTTCAACCAGGTAGTGTTTGAAAGAAGGAAAATCATATAAGCTAGGGTTTGAAGTTTATTTGCAGGTGGAAGACATATTATTTTAGATTTTGAAGTTTAATTGCCATATTTTCATAATACCATGGATGGCTAGGGTTTGGCATGAATTTTGCGAAGGATTCTAAAGAATTCTTGAATGTTGAAGGCTTGTTACAGTGGCGTGAACAGTGATGCTACAATGACGTGAATAGTGCTTGCAGCAAGTTTAGATTTATTTGAGCACAGGCTTGATAGTACTTCATTGCTACGTTGTGCACAGAGTTTGAGCGCTTACTTTGAAGTCCTAGCACTAACCTTTGGAGGTGATTTAAGGAGCTATTTTGGACAGCCTCATCCTTGTTTTAGTTCTACCATAAAGTCAGATTAATATTCAATTAATAATCAGAGTTGTAATCAGCATCCATACCATGTTGATTGGCTTTTTATGCATCATAACATTGAAGGCATAATCGGGTATCTCATTGTATTGAAACTCATTGAATTCAATAAGAAAACCTTGTTGTTCAGAACTAGATCAGACTTCTGATTTTGATTCCAGTCCATATATTTGTTGTTATTTCATATGTTAAATGTTTCTGTAATTGCTTCATATCATGGCAAAAACATCTATGCATTGAAATCTCCCAAAATACATATACTACAACTCATAAAATAGCGTTAGACATCAGAAAATCAGATTGCATGCTGTTTACCCGCTGGGGTAACTTAGTTTACTGATGCATAGACATTATACAGGGAATACAAATGACATAAGATAGATCAGAGAATACCAAAGCTTTCATTAATCATTCATAACTTGAGTACATCCACAATAGTCCCTATTATATTCTTCTCCAAAGAGAAAGTACATTGCTTATATAAAACCCGAAGGGGTGTGACCAAACGTCACCACCGATTCCCAACCGTCGTCCGGTTGTAACTAAGTACCATCGAGATACACATAATATAACTAACACAGCATAAAGTAAGTAATACGGCTAACACATGCCACTTGTTTAGCAAATCGTCAAACTACCAAAAACTAAAAAATTCAGGGCAGAATAAGGGTGGGGCATTACAGCGGTATCAGGGCAAAGTTTTCCTGCCATCCTTTTGGGAGATTCAAAAAAATTCAGACGTACAACAATGGCTTTTAGCGGGACTGAGGATCAGATTCAGAGGAGTTATGAACGGGAAGCTATCCAATTCTTTGAAGAGTACCAAAGCATGCCTGGGGGGTTCGAAAAACAGGTCTCCTTTGATGATTTCTTAAGTTTGGTTGTAACCTTGAGACCTAGTAAAATGAGCATGGTGAAGAACATCAGAAGAATAATGAAAGCAAAATCAGAAGTTGCCCTTGAAGAAGGGTTAGTGAAGGAAGAAGAAGCATTTGGTGGATCTTGCAGCCTACAGGTGATCTTGAAAAAGATAACGTTGGTAAACATGCATGGTAGATTGGACTCTAAGCTCTAAAGAAAATAGAGCCACAAGTTCTCTTCAGCCCTATGAGGACAAGGACGTAGGAGAGTCACCTACTAAAGCTATAGATGAAGAGTACATTAAGATTGAAGGAGATGTCATCTCAGAGATTACCTCAGAAAATCAGTCATCTATTGCAGTCACATCCAAGGAGCAATCTTCACTTGAAATTGCAATTCAGTCATGGGAAAGATGTTATCTTATTCACCGACTTGGTTGTAGAAGAGTATGATATAGCATCGGATACCAATTTTTCATGATGGCAAATGAATAAGTGGTAGGAGTTGCAAAAATCTAACAACTAACTCCTAATACTCCAGCATTGAAGACTTAAACAAGCATGTCTAACTGTTACAACTCCACATATCACTAGAGATCTATGTGACTCAAATGGAATTTTTTTGGTACCTTAGGCTTGGCCTTTTGGATTGTCTAGACCATCATCCTCATCATTTACTTCGCCTTTCAAAACCCTCATAGCAGCAGCACATTTGAGAGCCAAAATCAATATTTTATCTTCAGAGGACAAATTCATAGAATTTATTACGTGTGGAAGTAATTGAGAAAATAATTCACGGTTTTCCACTTCAAATAAATGCATGTGAATTTGTTTCCCACCTTTGCAACTATCAATCTCTCATTATATCAGATTCAGATGGATTCAACTGCTCCAAACTAAACTCCAGCTAACTCTACTTCTCTAATGATGTGTGCAAGATCATTGTTTCAACAAAATGGCGATACAATAGAATGGAAGCAAAATATTGCAGATTCATCATTTCAAACACTGGTTGAGAGAGCACTTCAACACAGAAATTCTCTCCAAAGCCTTGCACCAAGTCAGATGCCACACATGCAAAAGGAAGGACTTGCTGAAACAACAGGAAACACTTCGATTTGTATTGCATCCTCTAGATACCATTACATCATTTGGTTCCCTTTCTCAGCCCTGTAAATACAAGTCAGTAACACAAATTTCAGCTAAACGACTTTCTCTACGGCTGTGCTAATGGTAGAAATATGGATATCCCAGTTTCAATCAGACACGTAGCAATCATCCCATTCGACGAGTTTGATTCATCCATTGAGAGCTCTTAGAAATGGCAGGAAAGACAGAAAGGCTACAACAAAAATAACTCCACCCTCAAAAAGACTACAACCTTCTCTCAAACACATTTACCTCAGACTAACCTGCTCTAATACCATGACAGAAATTCGGAAAGAGCCAAATAGAAGTCTGCAAGAGATTTTACATAAATAATACTGTGCTTCATATTTTACAATCAAATACATCACACTTATATAGGAGTTTAATGTCCTACATTATAGGAAACTCCCGGAAACTTCTTTATTATATTGAGTTGTTTTACAGCTCAACATTCGTACCACTAATATAATAGGCTATTAAACAAACTTTAACAAACCTAAGAAATAGTATATGCATCCTACAAATGATGCAATATTAATAACATAGACAACCTTCACACACTTCCTCCAGCTACTGCATGTTAGCCCTCTGTGGTGCATCCAATAGAACCTTCTCCACAGTCAATGAATTAGCACTGTGAACATTCTGTCATCTCTAACTTTCTGTATGCAGGAGCAAAACCTCTTAAACCTGAGAATATATGTCTTCGTGTGTAGCCTTATTTAACTTCCAAACCACAAGCCAAAATACTCTATTGCAGTAGAATACAGTAGCAATAATTATGACAGTGTAACTCGGCACACATACAATCTTTCAACAACATTCCTCAGTAACTCAATGCAAACACTTCCAGGCCTCCGCAAATGCACTAGACATTCAAGAACAACTGACACTAGTACATAATGATAACATTAACATTCTGCAAGAGAGCCATCCAATCATTACTAGATTCTGTCCTACATTGTTCTCAAGTACTCTGACCTACTATAGTCCACAAAACATTCTCCTTGACATCAATGACAATGCTATATTCAACAAAATTTCCTAATGAAATCTAATCCAATGAATGTCCTTGCAGATTTTAAGCCACATTAAATAACAAATTGCCATTAGGAGACAACAATTTTAAATTCTCATACAACCACTGTTCCACAATGACCAAACAAGTGCCAAAAATAGTACCCAATGCAATAAATCACCTAGAGAATTATATTTACAGCAATCCCTTTCAGATAGTTGGAACATTATGTATCCATTTGTCTATGGGATAAAATATGTAGTGTATGGTAATGAGGGTCATTCGTAAGAGTATGACTCCAGTTCAAATCTGCCTCACCACAAGTCAGCCCATAACTCTAGCAGACATTTGGTGAGATTATGGTGTAAGGATTGTAACACAATCAATAAAGCCTCATATTTACAAATCATTAAATATATGATCCAAGCTTATCCAACACCATAACCCCATAATCTCATCCAAGATTTGTCAAGCAGAAAAAAAGAAAAGAATAAATGCCAAATTGCAGGCAATTCTTTGGGGATCAATTGGACTGGGAAGATTGGATTAGGAGTTCTCTTTGGGCATTAATTCGATCAGGATTTTTCTTCAGGCATTGATTGGATCAGGAAAAATGAGCATTATTGTCTAATTTTTTCTTGCCAATAAGTGGTCACAAGGGTGATTCCTACAAATCTGATAGTTCAAAATGAACTCCAAAGCCAGAAGTGCATCCACTGCCAATACCATCTAATTAACTCCATTATCAATCCATTTGCAAAAAATTTAAAGACCAATTTGCATAACAATTTTCCAAAAGGCAGTTGCACAGGTGATTCCCACACATCTACAAATTCCAAATGACCAACACTTACGCCAAAAACGTACCCATTGTCAAATCAAATAATGAGCAATATTTTTAAGAGTGGCCTTCTGGCGGATAATTTGCTGCATCTAACAATCTTGCCAATAGGGGACCACAAGGTTGATTCCTACAAATCTGATCATTCAAAATGAAATCCAAAGCCAGAAGTGCATCCACTGCCGTAAATCATCTAATTGACTCCATTATCAATCCATTTGCCAAAAAATGGAAGACCAATTTGCACAACAATTTTCCAAAAGGCAGTTGCACAGGTAACTCCCACACAGCTACAAATTCAGAATAACCAATACTTATGCCAAACATGTACCCATTGTCAAATCAAATAATAAACTATATTTTTAAGAGCCACCTCCGTCCAAAGAATTTGCTGCATCTAACAATTTTGCCAAAGGGGAGATAATATTGTTTATCCCACATCCACCAATCCAAGATGGCCCATAACGATGCCAAAATTACCAACTTCCCTGAATTCCCTAATGACATCTGTCTACAGAAATTCCCTTGTAGTTGTTTGCCCCAATTACATAATAACTTGCCAACAGGTGGTCATAGTTTCAATTAGCTAACCTCTACCAATCCAAAATGACATGACTCAGTTCTAGAAAATTGCATATTGCTATCACTATTGGACTCTTATTGAAACGCCCTTCCAGATGAATGGCAAATTTTGACAACAATATACCAACAGCAGGTCACAGTTTCAATTCTCATACAAATATCTGTACAAAATGACTGACCAACGCCAAAAGTGTCCGTTTCCATGAATCACCAGATGAATTCTATTTCTACCAATACCCTTGCGCATGTTTGGCCACATCACAAAACAACTTGCCCGTGCTGTGGTGTAATCATGATAGGGTATTTGTCAGAACATCCCCCAGGTTCGAATCTCCTGATTGTAATACGGCAGCCTCATGGTGAGGTTTTTGTGCAATGATGTTACCACTCGTGTTTATAAATCTTTCAAAGGCAGTTTAAACTTACTTTGTCTGGTGTTAAAGGCCGCCCATAACCTCACAAGATTCGCCAAGCTAAAAAGATTTACAGCAGAAGTTATTCCATGGCATAAACCGCCTAATCAATATAATTACAACAAATCGTCTTTCATAATTTGGCCACGTTACATAACTATTTAACAACGTGAAGTCGTCGGATCGATTCTAGTACACCCAGTAATCCCTGACCAAGCAGAAACAATGTACTCGATTTAATAAATAGCCTAGTGAATTCTCATTAAGGCAAATACAAAGCACACAAAAACACCCTGTTATGCAACAATTTATCAACATAAAGTCACAGGTTCAATTCTCAGACACCCTCGGTCCACTAAAACCAAAAACGTACACAGTGCAATAAATCGCCTGGTGTTGTATTTATTATAGCGAATCTCCTCTGCACATAATTGGTCCTTTCATACAACAACTTTCCAGAACGAGGTTACAGGGTCAATGCTTATACATCCAACAATACAAAAATGACCAAAAACAAGTACTAATAATGAGTTATAATTGCAGCAAATATCCTTGCATATGCTGGGCCCTTTTACATAACGATTTCGTCACAGGATCGACTCTCACATGCCCACATATCCAAAATGAGCCACGACATTACCAAGGATGTACCCAGATTCCTAAACCAGCTATGGATTATTCACAGCAAATAATTCCTCACATCACACCTAGGAGAGCTGTTTACGTGAAAAATTCAGTCACTAAAACTCATGCATTCATTCCTTCAATGCGGAATGATAATTCATCTGCATAATACGCATAAAGAAAATATGGCTTACCAAATTTAGAAGCAAACCTCGACGCAGATCCCGATTTGTTTCTGAAAAAATATCGACATTTTCGACCAGTTATGTCACTGGAAGACCAGATCTTGCGGAGATTTTTATTTCTTGAATAAGAATTTCGTAATCTACAGGATTGATTTCAAGCAAATCATTACAAATTCAAAAGAATAGCAAAGTTCATGATCTTTTACCGGTAATTTGAAATTACAAAAAATTCAATAATGGCAACCCTCCGTAGCAAATTTGTGCGTTTTCTTTCTCGTATAACTTAGAATGAAACGAGCGGATAGGATTGGGGCCTCTTCCAATTTTTTTGCATTTCTAAGGAAATTATAATTTATTTACTTTACCGTTACTCTGGTGTAATTTAATATTCAGAATCTTCACATGTCCTCCTAAAAGCTATTTTTAGTTGTAATGAAAGAAAGAAGTAATAGCTTTTTCTTTTCTTCTTCTTCTTCTTTTGAATAAGAGTAGAAAAGATTTTTTTGAGATTTTTTTTTTTTTTTTTTTTTTTTTAAAGAAAATAAGATATATATAGTGAATTATAATATTTATAAAATAAAAGTTAAATTTAATTTTGTGCTGGATTAGTGGTAAATAATAAAAAAACTAAAAATAGGATTAATTCTAAATTAGTGTGGAAGATTAAATAAAAATTAAATTCAAGTTTGCATTGGAGTAGCGGTAAATAATTAGAAGAATAAAAATGGGGTTAACTATAAATTAAAAGAATAAAAATGGGGTTAAGTAGGTTTGAGTTGGAGTTGTACTGGGATGGGTAACTACTGGGACAAGATCTAATGGATGCAACCAGTGCTAAGTGTTTTATTAATTCTATGAGAAATGGGTACTCATTAAACATAAGCCAATGAGTTTGACTCAAAAGTTACATAATTGAATCTTAATAGCAATATCACAATTTAACTTCTTGTAAAATCTCCTAATTATCAATATAGTTCATTATAAATTAGCTATCAAATAATAATTATAAGTTAAAAACAACAAACTCAAAGTTCAAAAGCCCCCAAAATCTTTTAAGAAAGTTGAGAGTCATCCCATCTACTAACATTGCCAATAACCCTTCATCCTCACTATTTAGCTTAGCACTTCAACCACACTATTTAGCTTAGCACTTCAACTACCACTAATGACACTTGCTTAGGTGATGCCTTAATGTCATGCCAAGTTCACATAAATCTTCAAATTTGACACCTCAAATCTTTTCATACATTTCTCAATCCTATTCAAATAATAATAATTAGTATACTTGTTGTTTGCCATACAAAGTAGATTTTAGTGCCATTTATTTCTCTATTATTATTGTATAAGCCTAAATCTTAATTGTTTTTTATATTAAACAGTTATTCATAATCTTTTTTATTGCAATAAGTCAAACAACCCCACTCCATCCCAATTCAAAACCTTTTGTCTTGTGGAATAAACACACCTTGACTATAAGCTCACTCTAGAATGTGTAAGAAATATTCTTAACTATAGATCAACATCTATTATATTTAATATATTGCCATAATTAATATAAATGTATATATGAAATTATCATAATGGTTTACCCACAAATTAATCTAGTAAAGTCTCAATTATGACTTTCCAACTTGACTAATAAACAAATTATAGTTTTGGTAAAATTGAGGCGTCAAGTTAGGCATGATGGAAATTGTGTATGACGCAATGTGTGGGTTGTGTTGATGCATGTAATGGATCAAAGAATATTCTATATGCCTTAACCACATGTTCAACGTGAGTTAATTGATGTAATCTCCATGCAGACTTCATGCAACGGGTCAAGTTTGATCACGTAAATTTAAAGCCAACTTGTTTGATTATTTGTATTGTTTTTTTGGGTATATTGACAAAAGTTATAGAGCCAAAGCATAGGTCAAGGCCACATGGTTAGAAATACCCAATTTACACATTACAATTATATTTTAAGGAAAACGAAAACTTCCATTACAATTTCACTTTCCATAATTAATATGTATTTATTATATTCTTAAAAAATATGGAATTATTACATTCAAAAATACAGATTTAATAATAAATTAGTATATGTAGTTTTTTTTAAATTGTTCAATTTATTTTACAAAGAAAAATAAAACAAATAATTAAAATTATATATTTTATAATTCTTTTTAAATCAATTTAACATATACAAGTAAAATAAAATTGTTATACTATTATATTATAATTAATATTAAATTATTATTATTATTATTATTATATCATGATATTGTAATTAATTTAAAATCAATTACTATATTATGATATTATAATTAATATTAAATTATTATGTTTTAACATATTATTATTATATTATCATAATATTATATTTCTTTAAACTATTTACAAAAGTAAAAATTGATAAGCTAAAAGGTTCTTAAGATGAATGGTTCATAAGGTACAATACTTCTTGAAGTTTTGTATATCCCCTAACAAGCTAAATAGGCTTATCCTTATGAACATCACCTACATACAATAATGCTTAGTGTTCCATTTATTATTCTCATAAGAAAAAAATGCTCTTAGTATCAAATTATTATTATTATTATTATTATTATTATTATTATTATAATATTTTTGTATTTCTATTAAAGTAAATTCAATTATTATTTTATTATATCTTTTCATCCTTATCTTTGACAAAATCAATCTCTCTCTCTCTCTCTCTCTCTCTCTCTCTCTCTCTCTCTCTCTCTCTCTCTCTCTCTCTCTCTCT
>JAGRRI010033848.1:0-10093 GCA_018584345.1 Thuja plicata
GGTTCTTCTTCTTGCTTGGATGATCCTTGTTGCAGTTATATCTTCGGATTCTTTTGGAGACTTGTACAGTTTCATGAGTTGTATCATGTGTATTCATCATGTTTATCTTAGGAGGTTTTGATCTTATTGTATCAGTTGTAATCTTGTAATAGTGTATCAGATGTGATACCTGTATTAGTTGTTGTATCATACTTGTATTAGAGTGATTACTACATACCCTGCGACATGTGCAGAGGATGTGAGTTATGAGATGTATATTATTGGATTCATTTGATGTATCCTTTGTGTTAGTTCTTTATAGTTGTTATTCGTAGATTATCTTTCTTAAGTGATTCTACGTCAAGGAACCCTCGAGGATTGTTATCTGTGTATGAGTTGTTCTTATGTGTATGTCGTGTATCTCATTGCTTCCGCATCGTTATCATTATTGTTTGTAAACATTTAAAAAAAAAAAATTATCCTGTTAACTCAGTGTCAAGTTTAGGTTAGTTCTCCTGGGTTCCCTGGTGGGGCATTACACTTATCTTAACCAATTTTAGGTGTATACACTAAAATTTCAGAGGTGTACCTAAGCGTACCTCTTATAGTTAAAGAAGTGACCCCCACATTTTGGAACTCTATCTTGGAGAGGCTCCAAAAGAAGATTGTAGGGTGGAAAGGGAAGCTCCTTAGTAGTACATGAAAGATCCAATTGCTTGTTGCATCTCCCAAAGGTATCCCTCTTTTTTTTTTTTTTCCTTATTTAAAAGTTAAATAACTATGGTTGAAAAATTGGAAAGAATATAGAGAATCTTCACATGGACATGAATGTAAGATAAAAAATGACTCGCTCTAGTTAATGTCTCTGACCAAATCATTATGGACTAGTATGAGTTAGCATGAGTCCATGACTAGATCATCCATGATAAAAACTTGACGTCTTTGACCAATATTTGTTGAAGCTTTGTACCTCTCAAGCTTTCTTGTAAATTCTATCTTACTTCTTCCTATAATTGGTGAAGGTGTTTTGTAAATGCTTCACCATCATCACTGATTCTATCACCCAATGACAGTTATACCAAATCTAGAAAACCCTTTGGATTCCTACCATAAATAATTTGAAATGGTGATTTACTTGTTGATACATTCATTGTACTGTTATAAGAAAATTCTACCTAGGATAATGTCATATCTCATTGTTTTGACTTCTCTCCAACAATGCACCTCAACAAATTTCCCAAACTCCGATTGACCACCTTTGTTTTCCCATTTATTTGAGGGTGGTAGGCATTATTAAATTGTAACTTTGTCCCCATCTTCTTCCATAAAGTCCTCCAAAAATAACTCAAGAACTTAGTATCTTGATCAAAGGTGATAGTTTTTGGAACACCGCGTAGTCCAACAATTTCTAGAAAGAATAATTATGCCCCTAGTTGCATCACTAGTTTTCTTTCAAGTAATGAAATGATCCATTTTAGAGAACCTGTCAACAACAAAAAAGATGGAATCATTACCTCCCTGTGTGTTTGGCAGGCCCAATACAAATTCCATGCTCAAATATGTCCATGGTTCTATGGGTTTTTGAAATGGCTTATACAATCCTATATTTTTTGAGTGTCCTAAATGTCTACTTGACAACTTCTACATCTTGCCACGTACTTGGTTATGTCTCTTTTCATCTTCAACCAATAGTATTTGTCTGCTAATAAAGTTATTGTCTTATCATTTCCAAAATATCTAGCCATACCACTTTTATTAAACTCCCCACTTGAGTCATATCATCTCCCAACACCACTAAAACTGACACAAATGGAATCATCCATTGGCTTTGACCGCTTGTCTGATCTAGTGCAACTTGGTAAATCCAGGGCAGATCCAGCTGGTTCGTTGGACTGAATGTTAATAAAAAAAGTTGTAATGTCAAATTTATTTTAATGCATGTACATATGAAATGTATATTTATAAAAATCAAAGTTACATCAATATCATTAATATACAAAGATGATTATTTGTGTCTAATTTGCTGATTTTTGCACTTGACAACTTGTGCAACTTTATGCATCTTTTGCATTTTTGACCCTACATGACTCCTAAACACTAAAAAATGTCCAATGAAGTCAAGGTGTGTATATTCACTCTAAACTAGCTCAACCAAATGGGCAAATCAGATGGCTTCTTAGATGGAAAACTTAGTCTCTATTCACCTACTTCTCTTGGCCATGTCACATGTAGCCACAAGAGAAATTTCCTAGAACATCATTCCACAACACAAAGATCATTATTCAAAAGGATAATTTGGTATATAATAGGTCCCAAGTAACTCCTCACAAAATTTATCAATTACCTTTGACAAGAATCCAACAAACTCCCTCCACACACTAGATCAACCCCTCAAGGCTCTTGTCGCCCACAACATGAAATAGCTTCTCTGCAACCCAATAAATGATCCAATGACCTTAAATCTCCTAATTAACCCCAACCAACATTCTGACCCCTCAACAATAATCCATAATGTGACGAAATCAGATTTGCCTCACAAATAACCTATATGCAAATAACTCTCCATATGGGGTTTTTGAACCATAACTTCATACAAAGTGGGATTGTACCACAAATAAGAACAAATTTAGATACCCATTGGGGAGATGTACAACATACCTCACACCCACTATATGGTTTTTTGTAATAACTTGATGAAATATTGTTGATTTCACTTTTATATGGGCCAATTAGTCCTATTGTCCAAAGAAACTCCTTAAAAAACCACTCAACTCATCAACCAACTATTCCAATAGTTGTATTTCATCACAAAATGAACAAATGCACCAGATTTAGGCACCCAAAGAAATTGTTTTTCATCAAATTTGAAAATTTCATAAAACTATCATAGTTTCTAAGGCAAATTCCATAACACAGTAAACTAGGACATCAATTTTCCCCCTCTACACACCATGGATCACTCTCCAACCACCATAGTATTAAAGGAGGCCCTTATTACTCCCATTCGTATGGTTTAAAATTTTTACCTAAGGTAGGAATGGGATAAATTCACATTTTTGTCAGCATACCCTTGGTACTAAGGGTTTATAAACATTTTTTCACCAAAATTCTTATAACTGACGTAAAAGAACTTAATGGATTTGCTTCAAACCAAGTTTGTTGTAAACTACATTCACCAAAATTTCATTGCATATCAGTCTCTAATCACTTGGAGATCATACAACACCATACAAGTCTTTGCAAGTCAAGAAAATCAGAATAAATAAATAAAGAAAATGAGCATTTTTGTATTAATTTCTCTTCAAAGCTTTCAACAAAAATAACAAGCATATGTTGCCTCAAAAAAATGAAGGATATTTGAACATGTTTCTAGTAGTTACAACTGCTCTCTAACCTTATTTTGAACTTATGACCGTTAATCCTTGAAAATGCAATTTTGCAACATTGTATCTATAGACACCCAAATGTGAACATAATTAATTACCATTCTTCTATAGACCTATTAATTAAATGGATAGCCTGTTTAATTAATTCCCCTTTCACTAATCCTTCTGGATAATTAATTAATTTAATTTATCTAAGGTCCAAACCCTATGTAATTAAATAAATCTATGTATTTCATTAAATACCCCCTTTCCTCTATTTTGAATTAAAGAAATTCAAAATTCAACCCAAACCCCTCATCCACTTGCATATTTCTACTCATCCCACTTGCATCCCTAATCTTGTCCTAATTAAGCAAATATCCTATTTGGCTTAATTAATCCCTATCCTCTCCTAGTCCCCATCCACTTGCATTTTCCTAACCTACCCACTTACCCCCTAATTAGATTGACTCATTAGCCTAATCCTCACTAAGTCTGTGCACATTCCTAAGTACGAGGATTAGGAAAGCAAAGTCCAAATTTGCTTCCTCCATCCCAATCCTCAACCAAACGCTACAAAAGCCGCCATTAATAAAGTTGAACTTTGGGGTTGTGAGACATAAATGCCATTTATGACAATTCTCTTTCCTCGTCCTTCAACCACACAGAGGTTGACATCTGGTCACCTCTCATTAATGTAGAATAGCCCTAACCTCCTCAACTCTCCTATATAATTCCCTCATTTCCCTTCATCCAGGATCTCATCTTTTATCGATCTTTTATCCCCGTATTTTTTTATCCATCTTTTAGCCCATCTTTTTTTAATCACATTTGAATCAAATCCTTGAATCCATTTATCATACATCTCCCATTGTGCAAACCCATGCATTTCTTAGAGAACTCAACCATACTTGTGAAACCCCTTTGAAAGCCATTTTCAGGTCCTTCGGAAGCTTGAGCAAATATGAAGCACTCTGATGCTATTAAGTTGTTGTATTTGTGAGCATACATGCAAATGCACTATCCTAGACAAATCATTGCAATAAAGAGGTTACAACATGGTTTTAATTGGTTTGCTTTCCTATTTGTTTAAATTACTTCTTTATGTCTTACCATGTATGTTGCTCCAATTTTTTGTTCTAAGTGTTTTTACTAGTTAATTGCATTCCTTTGGTTCAATTTTCATTGCACACAACATCATTATTGACATATTTACATTATGTGGTTCTTTGGACTATGCAATTACTACAAAAGATTTGTGAAAGGGTTTTCAAAGCCAGGAGTTGCTGAGATAATGTTGTTAGCATTATTGTCATTGATGCCAAAACTGGTGTATTGGTTGGTTGTGCTCTGGGCAGTGAACAAAATTGATCTATATTATGCAGTACTATATGGTAAAAAACATTATGGATAGTTATCCTTGATTCGGTAATGGCGATATATCTTTTTGGTTATCCTATGGATGAAGTTTGGATGGTTGTTGTGTTCAAAGTTCTTTCCGAGTATCCTTTGGTATTCGGTCATTCATGTAGTATCTCAGGAATTTTGGTATAACAATTGTATTCAATCTTTGGATAGTTGTTTCTCATAACTACTCTTCGATTGGTACTAAATTTTGTGGTGATCAAGGTATGGTCTTGGTTGTGGCGTCCCATTGGCCCCAGAATATGTTTATCTTTTGATGCTTAAGCTATGCAATGTGGTTATCTCATGTAAGACCTATCTTTGGGTCCTATGGTAGCGTGGTATGAGTTTACCATATGTGCAACCTATCCTTTAGGCCTGGTGCTAGCGCGTTGATCTTCATTGTACATCACAAGACACTTTATTTTGTATTCAAGCCGACATGTTTTTCTAGGTCAACATATGTTTATAAGTTCATCGGATATGTATATATACAGAGAATATTTTGGATCCAAATATGATCATATATGCAAAGAAAAAAAACATGGTATGATGTGAAGCATGACTATGTGGAGAAGTATGTGAATTGAATAAGAAGGGGAAAATATAATATAGAAGACATAGCAGAGGAGGTGTCAAATAGGTTTTTGCACAAGTGTGCTAAAAACTGGTAGAAGATCTCGGTTCGGGTTTGTTGCTAACAGTGATAATGCTATTAACCAGAATTGAATCCATGCATGTGCAGATGCAATTTTATCAATTCAAGTTTTGTTTGTAAGATCACTTGTAGTTAGCCCAATCGACAGTGAGCCTTACCTGCAATGAGCATTGTAAAAATCACCTTAATCGGTGTTCTTATTCACGAGAATTAACTTCTCCGTAGATTTTACCACCTTGGGTTTCCATGTAAATCTGGTGTTCATTGTGCATGATGTTTCTTTTGTGCTTTCAAGTTTATCAGTCTTTTGAATATCAATTTGAATTAAACATTGTTACTAATACAATTAAAGTTTTAAATGCATATTGGGATAACTGATTCACCCCCCTTCTCAATTATCCGATGTTGTTCATCAGGAGCACCATTTACAGACTTGACAAAGATGGGGGTTTTCCATTGGGATGAGCAAACACAACAAGCCTTCAATAGATTGAAGAAAGTCACGAGTATGTGTCCAATACTGACACTACTAGAATTCACTCGACCCTTCATCCTAGAGTGTGATGTATTGAGAGAAGGCATTGGAACATTGTTAATGCATGATCATTACCCCATTGCCTTTAAAATTCAGAAACTCTTGGGAGATGAACAAATATACTCAATCTATGATAAGGAGATGCTCATCATCATGCATGCATTGGCCAAGTTTCAACAACACCTCATTGGAGCAAAATTTGTGGTGAGGACAAACCACAATAGTAAAAGATATTTCTTGGAGCAGATGGATTTGAACAAGCGAAAATTGAAATGGGTGATAAAAATCCAAGGATAAAATTTTGACATTGAGTACATGAAGGGGAAGAAGAATGTGGTGGATGACACGTTGTCAAGGGGACCAACCATATGTTCACTGTCACAGATTTTGACAGATTGGAGGGTCCACCTATTGGTCGAGTACTCCAAGAACACCTTTGCATGTCAGTTGATATATTTTCAAATACAAGATGATAGGTACAAGGTGGTTGATGATGTCATCTACTACAAGGATAAAATCTATTCGGTACCTAAATTGAAGATGAAGGAGAAGATTTTGAGAGAAGTTCACAATTCAGCAGGACACCCATGGTACCTCAAGACCTATAGGAAAATTCATGAGAGGTTCTCTTGGAAGGGCCTTAAAGATGATGTACTATAGTACGTGGGGGAATGTGCCACATATCAACTGAAAAAATCTGAGCATACCTTGCCTACGGGGCTACTTCAACCTTTTCCAATACTTGATCAAAAATGGGAGAACATCTCGATGAACTTCATCACTGGACTTCCTAGGGTACAAGGGAAAGATTGCATTTATGTTGTGGTGGATCGTTTGACCAAATATGTCCATTTCTTTGTCATTCCCATAGGATTTCAGGCAGCACAGGTGACAAAGTTGTTCTTCCAAGAGGTGTTCCACTTGCATGACCTTCTGCAAAATATAGTTAATAACAGGGATAGCCATTTCCTCAACACTTTTTGGATGGAACTTTTTCACTTGGTAGGTGTGGAGTTGTCACCAAGTACGGGATACCACCCACAGATAGATGGCCAGACAAAGATTATGAACAAGTGGTTGGAGGGCTTTCTGAGGAACTGCGTCCCAATGTAGCAAAAAGTTTGGATCTATTGGCTTCATTTAGGATAACACAGTTACAACACTACCTACCACATGTCAATAGGTATGTCACCCTTCAAAGCTCTATATGGAATCTATGAGGATTCATCATTCGTGGATCTGGCATTAGGCAACAATCTCACACTGAGGGCCAAGGACTGGTTACAAGAGAGTTTGGATATCCTTTGGTCTCTCAAGGATAACCTACAGTTGGCTCAGAATTAGTAGGAGATGTACACCGACAAGCACAAGATTAAACAAAATTTTGAAGTAGGAGATATGGTCTACCTCCGACTATAGCCATACAAATAGTTTTCCTTGAAGAAAAGTGGTGTCGAGAAGTTGAAGCCTTGCTTCTATGGACCATACAGAGTGGTACGGAGAGTGGGAGAAGTTGCATACAAGTTGGAGCTTCCAAAAGGAAGTCAAATTCATGTCTTTCATGTTTCATGCCCCAAGAAGGCGGTCAATCAGTGTGTCACTATTTCCAAGGAACTTCCACCTATTGACAAAGAGGGAAAACTTGCATTGGAACCCACAAAGATCATCAATGTCAGAGAGAGGAAGTTGAGGTCGCGCACCATCAGGAATACCTAGTTCACTGGAAAGATCTACCAATTGAAGATGCCACGTGGGAGAGTGAACAAATCTTGGAGTATCTGAGTTCTCAATTGCTTGAGGGCAAGAAATTCTTGGTACATTATAGGTTCCTTGGCGAGGCGTTACAATAAACATGCACAACAAATAGGGAACTACATAATCTGAATAAATAGAATAGAAAACAAAGCAAGAGTAAAACATGGAACAATGCTTTGTCTTCTTTGTCCTCTTATGTAGACTTTGAGTCTTCTTAGATTACCACGTCTTCTACCTTCTCTTCATAGATCGTCGCGTCTACTTTTTTTGGTGAGTGCAAAACAGATGTAGAATGGAAGGATTTCATCTCTATTTGAACTTGAAAGACTAATGATTGTCTAAGTGCTTGTTACATATGACCTCTTAAATTTGTCTTGTTTTTTATTTCAAATTTGAATCTTCATTCAATTCGCACGGTAGATTAATTTTGCCCATTAATTTCCAAGTTGATATGTTTGGTGGATGCTTTCCTTTGATTTTAATCATGGATGCTTTCCTTTGATTTTAATCTTTAATTCAGGAGAGATGGTCCTTACAACTTATTTTTCGTGGGTGCAGGTGGGCATGCAACATATTTTACTAGTAGATGTGTTACGAGGTGACTAATCGTTGTGTGGTTCACCAAGACAGATGAGAAATAAGGTGCCAATACATGCTAATTTATTCTCGGTATAGTAGGCAACTGTGGTATTAGCAGTTGTATGTCCCATATGTTTGTTGGAGAGATGTTATTGGGTGGACTTTAATGAGGTAATATAGTTTTGGTTTTTGTATTTATTAGAACGAGGACATAAGACATTTGAATATTTTGTTTTGGTTTTAAAATATGTACATGATTATGTACATTTTGATCGTACGCTTTAGTATTAGGTACCATAGATTGTATTGGAGATCTAACAGAGCTGAATAATTCCACACTCACTTTTTAAAAAAAAATATAAAAATATAAAATTCATAATTGAATAAAACTTTAATATTTTTAAAATTTACGCTTACCATATACAAGATGCAAAATTGCACTAATGTGAACCTCTAACTGTTGTAATCCTATACAAGATGCAAAATTGAACTAATGTGAACCTCTAATTGTTGTAATCCTATAACATATCAATATCTATGCAGCCATTAGATTTTCTAATGTTACCAAAGAAAAGTTTTTTTTTTTTAAATTTTAAAAAAAGTTTTTTTAAACTCCCCAAATTAAGTTTCTGATGGCAGCATAGATATCTCATATGTAATTTCCAAGTTGATATGTTTGGTGGATGCTTTCCTTTGATTTTAATCATGGATGCTTTCCTTTGATTTTAATCTTTAATTCAGTAGAGATGGTCATTACAACTTGTTTTTCGTGGGTGCAGGTGGGCATGCAACATATTTTACTAGTAGATGTGTTGCGAGGTGACTAATCGTTGTGTGGTTCACCAAGATAGATGAGATATAATGTGCCAATACATGCTAATTTATTCTTGGTGTAGTAGGCAACTGTGGTATTGGTAGTTGTATGTCCCATATGTTTGTTGGAGAGATGTTATTGGGTGGACTTTAATGAGGTAATATAGTTTTGGTTTTTGTATTTATTAGAATGAGGGCATAAGACATTTGAATATTTTGTTTTGGTTTTAAAATATGTTCATGATTATGTACATTTTGATCATACGATTTAGTAATAGGTACCATAGATTGTATTGGAGATCTAAAGAGCTGAATAATTCCACACCCACTTTTTTAAAAAAAATATAAAAAAATATAATTCATAATTGAATAAAACTTTAATATTTTTAAAATTTACGCTTACCATATACAAGATGCAAAATTATACTAATGTGAACCTCTAATTTTTGTAATTCTATAAGGGCCCGTTTGGTTGCACCCCATAACCGGGTTATGCCGCCCATAACCCGGTTATGGGGTGCAATTCTCTGTTTGGATGCAATATAGTAGAATGGGAATGTGGATTTCAAAGACCCCATTTTGCCAAAACCGTGGATTTCGCAATTCCACCTCAGGAGGTGGAATGAATTTGGAATCCACGGTTATGTGTGTAAAATATACAAAATTTTATGTTCCCGTCGGATCTGGGCAACTCCACGGTTTGGGTTTTAAACCCCATTTTACATCTGCGGCAAGGTCGTGAGATATCTACGTTTTTCTCTGAAACTGCGTTTTTCTCTGAAACTGCATTTTTCGTGAGGGCTGTGTAGCGACGCTCGAGCTGGTACTCTCTCCGAAACTACTCTGGGTTTTGAAGATTTAACAAGGTTTCAACCCTTTGGTACGTGTCTGTAGCCATCTGTTTGCTATCATGATTATTTGGTCTCATTGTTGCCTTGATAAGGATTTATCTGTTGTATGTTAGAATCTGTGATTGTTGCCTTGATAAGGATTTATCTGGCATTG
>JAGRRI010034039.1:0-11023 GCA_018584345.1 Thuja plicata
TGTGATTCCTACTCCTTTTAGCACTAATAGAATGCTCCCACATGTGTGAGCAACTCCTCAAAAAGGAAGCCACCAACTTCTTTTAATATAGCCACTCTTTTGTCCCCCACTCCATTCCCCAAGTGTTCTCACACATGTGTGAGAAAACCTTGAGCCACTCAAACCTTAAAGGCTTGTGTTGACATTTGTATGGCTTGTCCTCTTGCCCTTGTGTCCTCTATGTGGCATCTATGTGGATGCCACATATGATCCATCTCATCCAATTCCTTCCCTTCCCTCCAAAACTCTATAAATAGAGGTCTTTCTCAAGAGCAAACCATCTCTTATTTTTGCATTGTTATCATGCCAATTTAGCTCTAGAGCATTTAGCATTTTTCATAGCAATTGTAGTCATTAGTTCATGTTTATTTCATTGTTGAATCTAGATATCACATCTTAGGTTTATAATGGAATGAATCTTAGATAGTTTTTGTTCATCTTGCATATCAATCTAGCTTAATTTTTGCATCTATATGATCATTGTAATGACTTGAGACAAGTTTCTCATACTTGCTCTTGAGTCTTTCACTCTCTTAGTTGCATTTTTTAGATCAATAGTGGGATTTACATATTGTGTTGGGAGAGCACACCCACAAACCTCTTTAAAAACAAATCAACAAGGTCTTGGGTGCCCTTGTACAGCTCATCGGAGGTCATGGTGGAGTCTTCTTATCTTTTAAGAGTATGTTTTAGACATGTTAATGTAGTTTAAATGATTTATATCCTCTAATGTTTGCATGTCTGAGCGTGCTCCCAACAGGTAGGTTTCCAGCATAGACAGTTTGTAAGGCATTTTTATCCAAGTTGCATGTAGGTTGTAAGGCAGCTTATAGTATTTTATTTTTTTTTTCTGTGGATTTTCATTTATTGATTCTATAAGCCTAAGGATAGGCACTGGTCTAGGAATTGGTTTGGTAATTAACATCATCCAAATATTCAATATCATTTAAACCAATTACTTTCAAAATATTTGTGTAAAATCAATTTTACTCATATGTGATTATAGTTGAAGTTTGTTGATTTCCTAAAGAGTAAATCAATAGGCTATTCCTCCTAGATTCACAAGAGTTATAAAAGGAAAGAGAGATGAAATTCCCTATTATGCTGCTGTCCTCTATCATTATGATATTGATTTGGATTGTCAAGATTTTCCTTAGAATAGCCATAGTTATCTACATTGTTATATACATGTCCATATAAAAACAAAGTATTCAACACATAAGTAAAATCCACTCTAAAGATACTGTCAAGTCAATAATCAGTCATAGGTAAAACCTACCTGAGTCAGTGGATCTCAAAAAAAGAGGTGATAATAGGTATCCCCAGTGTTATCAAAATACCTCATCAATTAGTGTTTTCTCTTGTTTGAGTCAGAGTACCATAGGCATTGGGATTCATAGATTTGTTCAAGTATTCAAGCATCTTCAGAGGCCCTGGAAGAAAAAACCCTAACAGTACGCATGTGCCCTGGTGCACTAATCAACTATATATCTCTGTTCTGTCTTCTATACTTAGCCAAATTTTGATCTTCAAAGTTTGTGAACTTAGAGAAGAAGCTATTTGAATTTTTCCAGTCTATCTCATCTGATTTGGGCATTTTGAGAACTAGTACAACAAATGCAAATAGTTGTGTTTCACATGGCAAGAAACTATTCAGCTATTGCATAAACCCTATCAGACATATTCAGAATGTTGAAGACATTATTTCCAAGGACAGGGCAACTTTCAACAACATGATGGACAATTGTGAGACCTCTTCACAATCTATAATGGAATTGGACAAAGAAGTAACAAGAATTTTGGCTAAACTAAATGTATTGGATATTTATAAAGGGATAGTTTTGACAAGGTTTGGTTTGCTGAAGAGTTTAATCACTCCTAAGTTATCAATTATTGAAGCCCACTTATCATACATGGAGAATACTACAGAATCATTGGAAAACTCTATGTCAACAGAGTTGAAAGAAGCATAGACAAAATCATTTTCATTAAATGGACTAATTCATGTTAGTCAACTATTGCTTAAGTAATCGAGTACAGAAATTAAGATCTTGGAAGATTCCTTGCAAGATATTATGAAATTGGTAAGAAAGCACTAATTTTATTACTTTTTATGCACCTTTGTCATTGTTGTCAAAGGGGGAGAAGGGAGAAGAGAAATAAATGAATAGGGGAGAAGAGAGAAGAGAAAAGTGAATAGAGGAGAAGAGAGGAGAGAAAAATGAATAAGGGGGAAGAGGAGAAGGTAATGTATAAGGGAGAATATAAAAAAAAATAGAGGTAAAAGGAGAGACAGTTTTTGTTTTTCTTGAAGACCTGGTCATTTTTTTTTTAATTGTTCTGATTAAGTAAAAATAGGTTTTACAAGGACCCAAAACCTTTACAAAAAATCAAAGAGTTCAGCAGGTTTTACAAGGACCTGCAACCTAGAGTTTAAAGATAAACAGTAAAAAATAGATACAACTATGCCTAAGCACCATAAAAGGAAGGAACAGAAAAACAACGATCCGAATAGAAATGCCAAAGGGAGATATTTTTGGAAAAACATTTGACATACTGATCGATTACTTTAAACCTAAGTTTTGGTCACTCTGAAATCGGCTAAGTACAAAAGTAGAAATATAGAGGTATTTTGAGTATCAAAGATTGAGATCGATGAGTTATGGAAAGAGATGTTAGAAGAAGATATTATGGGGGTATGTGTGACCTCCACCAAAGATGTATTTTGTTTTTTTGAATTTTATAGTAAGTTAGAGAGATTTGAAGATAGACAGACAGCAATAGAACAATTATATAGAGCAGCTGGACAGAAGCGATGATTCAAGGAATATGATGTGGACTCGTGGCAATTGGAGTTGGATTATTATTGTTGATAAACTATATTTTGATTATTTAAGAGAACCGACTATGCATTTAATATTTTCTTTATTAAATGTATTTTGTATTGAGAGCTGACTATGTAATATTTCTATTTGAGAACCCACTTGATAAAGAAGAAAGATATATATGTAAGATCTTTTTTGTTGAGCGAAGAGAGTTGTGGAATAGAGTTTTGGATGTGATATGTGAATGAAAGAGTAGAGGATGACAAAGATCATTAAATAACTATGACTAGAACTATCTAAGCATTAGAGATGCTTGATTTGTTCATTACTAAGAATATTTTATAATAGAACAATATTGTAAGAGTTGAATGCTCAGTTGGCCCCTAACTGTTAGTAATAAATGAGAGGGGGGGTGAATTAGTGGCCTCAATAATATTCCAATTAATCAACCCAAAAAACTTAGTACCACAATATTAAGCCTCTAGTTATCTTCAGTCCTATAAGATGAATGTCGTCAAATATACTTATGAAATAACTACTGCTTAGAGTACTTTGTTAAACCTTATTCTTTATGTTTATCGAATAGCAGTCTTTCAATTTACCAAATGACATTAAATAGCTTAGTGTATATCAATCAATCCAAATTGGTTATTTATAATGAAAAACACTAAAGTAATGACTCATAAATACGTTAACACATGGATTTTTAACATGAAAACCCTGTTAAGGGAAAAACCACTTGGGATCGGTAACCCAAAATTTTCACTCTGTTGAAGTGAGCTTAGTGAAGAGCTAACCCTGTTAAAGGTTACAAACACACTGCTAGGTGTGACCTTGTTAGAGGATTTAAAACATTAGTCTGTCACTTGATATCAAGCATCTCTATGCTACCTTGTATGACCAAACCCTGGTTTTTCAAATGGTATCTGGCATCTCATGCTATCTTCATGATCAAAATTTTTCATACTCCTTGGGATTTGTTGCAATATAGAAAGGATCTTTAAATCCTGCTCAGTTAAGAGACTTTTTGAATCAATGGTTAAACTAAAATAGTATGATCCTTTTACATATACAACTCATAATTGCAAATTTTCAAATCTATTGTAAGCTCATTAAACCATTCTAATCAATATATCTTTTCAATACCTTTTCTCCACTTTTGTTTCTTCTCAGTGATGCTAAGCTCTTTTTCTTAGTCTTCACAGAAACATTTAGCTCTTTCCTCAGCTTGATTGCTCAGGATTGTCTGAAGTTCTTAGTTATCAGTTTCTCTCTAGCATCCTCTTTTTCATTCACTCCCCTTAATTCATAATGAATTAGGTTGTCTCATTATAGACATGATATCACCATTTCTCTCTTCTTGGTTTTCTTATTCTTGGCGTGATCCACAATCTTAGCCAATCTTGATTTAAAGCATAACTCTTATTTTATCTCATAGAAATCTTCTTGCCAACTTGACAAAATAGCTTTAAATCCTTTACTTATCTCTAGATTTATCTTGTCAAGATAAACAATGATAACAACTAGTTAAGTCTATATTTAGCTCTGCCAACTAGATATTTTTTTGTTTTTGAACCCCAGTTAACTCCGGTACTTTAACTCTTTGATAGCTTCGGTCAACACGTTAGTTCTCCTCAGGCTTCTACATCGGGGTTGTCTTTCCTTCGGGCTTCATTGCAAAGTTCTTCTCATCGGTTAACACTGTAATTATGGCCATCGATAATGCTTGTGAGTTTTCTCTTCGGTAATGCTCATCAGTTTCTTTGTTTGAGCATCATTGTGACTTAACTTTTGGTGATCTCTATCCATCGGGTTCCACTAGCCATCGGTGTTTGAAGTTACTTTAGTGAATGCTTGTCTTTTATGCATTACTAAAAGCATAATCTTTATCTCTCTAATTCTCTAAAGTCTTTGACACTTTGATTATAATTGATTAGATTATATCAATTTGACATCAATGACAATACAATCGATTAACTGATTTAATGTCTGGCATTATCTTTCTGCATTTCAGTGATCAACTTAACATCTTCAAACATTCAATCCATTACATGTCATCAATCTCTCCCTTTGGTAGTGATGGAAACATACTACATTATCACACTATATTATTATTAATACAATATGAAATATAATAGTTTCATCAATCTTTCCTATTGTAACTATTACACATGTCTGGCTCTCGGTAAGCTCATATAGCTTAGATTTGTTTCTTGTAGAGTGGATTTCTTCAATATTCAATCCCTTCACTGGATAGATGTAGCAGCTTCTATTTTTGTTCTGATATGTGTTATGCCTTGACTGTTCCTCTTCTTGATAATCCCTTTTTCTTTTGACATCAATCTGTCCCTTTGTATGAACTCTCTCCCTCAGATGGATATTTCATATGTAATCAATCTCTATGGATAAGGATTGACTTTTCCTTTTGATTCTTAGGAACTTCTCTTCATGGATAATGATATAATATCTTTCTAATAATGAGATCATCTCTCCCTTATAATAATGAGATCATCTCTCCATTTCTGATAATGATATAATCTCTCCCTTTGACAATAATGCCAAACAATTCTTCTATATCATCTTCCATCCCCTTATATAATATATTCCTTGAATTTCCTATCCATCAACAATACATTATCTCTGGTGTTTGGTGTAGATTTGTACCTTGCTGTGTACAAATGTACCTATTGTTGTCAGATTATTGACCGATAGAAAAGGGTTGTACCCCTAGTCTCTGTCTCAAGTACTCAAATGTATCTTTCGATAATGGCTTGGTGAATATATCAGCTAATTGTTCCTTTGATTGAACATATTCTAGTATCACCTCTTTTTCTTGCACTTTTTCTCTTAGATAGTGATACTTGATCGTAATATTCTTAGTCTTAGCATGCATGATAGGATTCTTAGAAATGTTAATTGCACTGGTATTATCACAATAGATAATCACTAGTTCAATAATCTTCATATTCATACCTTCCAGCAATTTTTTGATCCATGCAATATTGGAGCAATTTGTAGCAGCAACCACATATTATGTTTCTGTAGTAGACTAAGAATTCTCCTCCAGTTGCGCTCTTTTGGTCATCAATGTTTCCAGCCCAATTAGAATTTGTATAGACTTATTGCTCAAATTTACCTTCTCTTTTATACCATAAGCCATAGTCCTTGGTGTTCTTCAGATATCTCAAAATTCTCTTGACAACAGTCATATGTGACTCTTTGGGATTAGCAGAGAATCTTGCAACAATTCCAACTGCATGTGCTATATCTGGTTTGGTATGAACAACATACATTAGTTTTACAATCATTAATCTATACAAGGTCTGATTTACCTCATTTTATGTGTGTTCTTTTCTCATCTTACATCTGGTAGCCATAGGTGTTCCAACTCGCTTGGAATCCACCATCTTGAATATTTTTATTACTTCCTTGATGTATTTGGACTGAGTGATATATATGCCTGCATCTTGTTGAAGAATCTATAGACCAAGAAAAAATTTGATCTCCCCAAACATAAACATTTCAAATGATTTTCTCCTTTCATTAAAAAAGGATTTGCACAACATTTCATTTCCCCCAAAAAGGATATCATCAACAAATATTTCAGCAATCAGAATATTACCATCGGTATCTTATTTTAAGTACTAATTGCTATTTTCACTTGTTCTTACAAAATCAATGCTAATGAGATAGGAGTGAAGTCTTTCATGCTAGGCCCTAGGTTATTTTTTCAATCCATACAAGGCTTTATGTAGTCTACATACCATGTTCCTATTTTCTGGATCAACAAACCCTTTTGGTTGTTCAATGTATACCTCTTCTTCTAGTATTCCATTTAGGAATGTAGATTTGACATCCATCTAGTATACATTGAATCCTTTGAATGTAGCATAAGAAAGTAAGATTATTACTCCTTCTAGTCTAGCAATGGGTGAAAATGTTTCTCCATAATCAATACCTTCTTCTTGTGCATACCCCTTGCATACTTATCTTTCTTTATTTCTTGTGACTTCTTCATTCTCATTCAACTTGTTTCTATATATCTATTTGGTACCAATGACATTCTTGGCATCTGATCTCAGTAATAGTGTCCATGTACTATTATTTTCAATCTATTCTATTTCTTCATTCATAGCACTAACCCATTCCTCATTCTCAAGTGCAGTATTAAAAGATTTAGGCTCAAAATCGCAAAGTAAACATCTAGTGTTTAGTGACTTACTTCTTGTTCTCATTCCAACCTTCTTGTCTCCTATGATTTGATTCTATGGATGATGTCTTTTGACATACTTGAAAATTTTTAGTTCAACTCTTTTTCCATCATTCTGATCATCTTCCTTACCTTCTTTATGATCTCCATCACTTGGTACATCATCTTGAGTATTATCCTAATTTTTGGTAATTACAGCCTGATGCTCGGGTGCAATGTTCTATTGCTTGGGAGAGATATTGTTTCTCAGCTAGAGTGTCAGGTTCTTCATTATAAACAAACCTTTTTTAGTCCTATGGTTCTCTTCTTCTTTCCTTATCATTATTTTCTACAAATTCATCTACCTTTATATTTGCACTTTCAATGATCTTGTTCCATGACTTGTTATTTTTTTCTTGAGCACATGATGTCTCCTTTGGCTTTTTGGCCTCCATAGCTTCTTTTGTCTTCTATCTTTGCTTCTTCCATGTGACAGGTTTGCATGCAGGTGTTCTCGGGAGAATAGGGTTTTTCCTATTTCTAACATTTAGAAGTCTTATTTGGAAAGGAAGTCATTCAGTTAAAAACCAATAAAGTTCCAAAAGGTCTTGCAGAAATGGAGAGATTGTTTGACAATAAGGATTCAAAGTTGGAGAAGAAAATTACTAATGTCGTAATGGATGATATAGAAAGGATAAACTTGGTAAGTGAAGAGACTCCAAAAGAAATATTTTTTGGCAAAATTTTAACTCCCAAGATCATAACAGATATTATCAGATTATTGAGAAAATATAGACATGTATTTTCTTGGTCCTATGATGATCTTACATCTTACTGAGAGGAGCTTTTTCAACATGAGATACCTTTGAAGCCTAATGTTGAACCATGTAGACAAAGGTAGAGACCTATGTACCCTACTTTAGCCCCTAAAATGAAAGACGAGCTAATCAAGATGAGGTATGGTGGTATATTAAAGCCAACTAGACACTCAACATGGGTTTCAAATTTGGTGCCTTTCAGGAAGAAGAATGGTGATATTAGACTTTGTGTGGATTTTAGGAATCTAAACATATCATCATTAAAGGAAAACTATGCATTACCTAACATGGAAGCATTATTATAGAAGGTCACAGGAAATGAATTTTTATTAATGATGGATGGTTTCTTAGGGTATAACCAGGTGAAAGCTAAAGAAGAAGAACCGTATAAAAAAATGTTTACAACACCTTGGGGTACTTATGTATATGCTAGAATGCCTTTTGGACTCACTAATGCGGGAGCTACCTTGCAAAGAGCAATGGATGTAGAATTTGAGGATTTCATTGATGTGATTATGGTGGTATATCAAGATGACTTAACTTCTTACTTCAAAAGGGCAGAAGATAACTGTGGACACTTGGAACAAATTTTTCAAAGAGCCCTTGAATATGGGATATCTTTGAACCCAAAAAAGTGCCATTTTATAGTAAGTGAAGGAAAGTTATTAGGACATATAGTATCCAAGGATGGGGTGAGAATAGACCTAGAAAGGATTGCAGCGATTGATAAAATTGAGGTTCTTAAAAGTGCTAAAAAGATTCAATCCTTTTTTGGACAAATCAATTTTGTAAGGAGACTTTTCCCAAACTTCTCAGAAATAATTAAACCCATTGCTATAATTTTGGAGAAAGGTGCAAACATGAAATGGACAAATGAAGCCTTGGAGGCATTTGTAAAGATTAAAAATGCAATTAAGGAAGCCCATGTTCTCAAATCCCCAGATTATACTAAGCCATTTCAATTATTTTCTTTTGCATCATATCATACCATTGTTGTTGTGTTATTACAAAAGAATGATTAAGGATATGAACAACTGATAGCATTCTTTAGTAAAACCCTTCAAGATTCTGAGCTAAATTATGATATCAATGGGAAACAAGCTTATGCTCTTGTAAATGCAATGAAATCTTTTAGGCCTTATTTTGTTGGTTCGAAAGTGTTAGCCTATGTTCCCAATGCAACAATAAAGGATATATTCAAAAAATCAGAAGTCACTGGGAGAAGATGCAGATGGGTTAATCAGATTCAGGAATTTGATATAGAGATCCAAATCAGTAAGATTATTAGAGGAAAAGGATTAGCAAAGTTGATCTAAGTGAAACTCATACAAGTATTGAAAGATGCCCCTAGTACACTAATATAGTATATTTTTTGAAACACATGAAGTGTCTTGAGAACCTTATAGATAGTCAGAGGAGGATAGTAAAGTTACAAGCATCTAAGTATGTCTTAATCCAAGGTGACTTATATTGAAAAAATAGGGATGGTATACTTCTCTTTTGTTTAGATACATACCAAGCTAAAGAAGTGCTAAAAGATCTCCATGATGGAGCATGTGGTAGACACTTTTCAGCAAGAACCACTACACATAAGATATTGAATGCAGGATACTATTGGCCCTAAATATTTAAGGATTGTTATGAATATGTTCAGAAATGTGAAGCATGTGAGAGATTTTCAGGAAAACTTAAATATAAGGGTGCATTACCTCTCATTCCTATGACTATTGAAGAAACATTCCAAATGTGGGGAATAGACTTCATAGGTGAAATAATTGATACATCCAGTGGTGTGCATAAGTGGATTTTGGTAGTCACTGATTACTTCACTAAATGGGTGGAAGCCATACTAACTAGACAAGCTAATAGTAAAGTGGTAATCAAATTTTGGACTGAAAAGATATTGACAAGATTTGGTGTTCCTCAGAAGATTGTTTGTGATAATGCTATGTGTTTCATATCTGTAGAATTTATTGAATTTCATGAGAAGTATGGAATAAAGATTTCCTTTTCATCCCCATATCACCCTCAAGGCAATGGCCAAGTAGAATCTAGCAACAAAAATATGATGAAAATTATCAAAAAGATGTTAGATAATAACAAAAGAGCATGAGATTCAAAATTACCTCTCACACTTTGGGCAGACAAAATTAGAGTTAAGAAATCCACTAGGTATGCTCCATATGAACTTGTTTATGGAAAGAAAGCTCACTTACCACTGAATATTTTGTTTCCAGTGTATAATTTTATGAATGAAGAACAATATGAAGAAGTGGATTTCATGGAAGACGGACGATTACAACTTGTAGAATTGGATGAAGTGAGGAATAGAGCTCATGAAAGAAATTAGGAATTGCAACAAAAAATAAAAGATTGATTTGATAAGAAAACCACAGAAAGGAAATTTCAGGAAGGAGACTTAGTTTTGAGATGGAATGTGAAAGATCAAGACAAAGGTAAACATGGAAAGTTTGATGCTTTATGGATAGGTCCTTTTGTCATCATTGGTAAAGGAGGTGAGAATTCTTACATTTTATGAGATTTGGAAGGTTACAATCAAGAACTTCTTGTGCATGGTCAGTATCTTAAACCTTTCTTTCATTAAAGATAACAATAGGCAAGTGTTTTTTCTCTTTCCTTTTTCCTATATATATATATATATATATATGTTGACATTATGCTTTCTAATGGTTTGTTTTCTAGAGATAGCTTGGATCTTGTTCTATTCATGTATAAACACACGTCCCTAGAAAGAGCCACTAGTGGAACCCATGTCAACAAAGTGATTTGTACCCATTCTTGTTTAGGAAAGTAACTATTTACGTATACCTACTTGTCTTTTATAGCCTCTATTGTTTACCATCTTTCTTTTATCGAAGTGTTATCATATATTTTTTCACTTTCATGTGTCTTAATGTTTGATATTTTGAGATTCTCATTGTCTTAGAATCATTTTCATAAGGTTCCTTTTCACTATGAGAAATCTAGGAATCTATTCTTGTGACTTTTTCCCTTAAAGACATAATGTAATTGCAATTGATCTTAAATGTGCTTCTGACTAAGTTCAAAGTCTTATGTGATGTTTTCATATAAATCCTGATACAATTAAAGGGAATTTTACATATTTTACCATTGCATTATAAATCACTAAT
>JAGRRI010034127.1:0-13519 GCA_018584345.1 Thuja plicata
AAGGATACGGGCATCCAAGTGGGGAACCAATCTCACTGTATCATCCATTCGGATGACCCTACCTAAGGGTTCCAAGAGTTGTGGTAGAAATCGCCATAGGAAGGGAGGGATATGTTTAACCAGAATCAACCTAGGGGCGGATAGGGCTATGATTTTGTCGTGGATGGCTTCGGGTGACCATGCCAGAGCATGAAATGAAGTGGAGCCAACATTCCACTATTGTTTTTTAAGAACTTCGGTCTATGATTCTTGCGAAAAAAAGAAAATAACATATAGACCCCTCTGTATTTGCCTGCAGAACGATATGTGATACCCTAATTTCAAACTCCAATAATTGTGAAACCAATTGTCAAGGAATTTGCGAGGAGGGCATTTATCAAGCTCAACAGCAGAGAAAAAAATACCGTAGTTCCTAAGTCTTTTCTTTTCATTCAAAATTTCAACCAACATTTCAGGTTTCGGCATAACAGAGAAAGGGTTTTCAGCAACCCCAGGGCCCTTACCGGCGTTGGTCGCTCCATCAAGTGCAGAGCAGAGGAACCTAGCCTTAGTGTCCATAGCAAAACCCGCGTTGGAAACAGCCTCCGAAAATGATTTTGGTCTGGTGGGAATTGTCTCGACTGGTTTAGGTGGGTTGGGTAGGGTGTTGTTAATGCCATCAAACGGGCATTGATGACTTCTCGGAGGAGAGGTGGGTACGGGCTCGGGCTCGGGTAAGGAGCCGAGGGTAGTACAAACATTAAATTCCATCTTATTTAAGGCCTGTGTTGGAATAAACACACCTGGTATCGTGACATCGCCGGGAGCTGCCGGCGTTCTTCCTTCGTTGCCTGCCACCGTGGACGGGATGGTGTGGTCGCAGATCCAATGAATATGCGAAATCTTCAAAAATTTTACTTGATCATTTTCAGTTATATCGAGAGAGGATATTATGCAAACATAAATGTTGATTTATACCTGAAAATTTCTCATATTTTTTATAACGAGTAACATCATATCTAAAATAAACAATGCATGCGACCTATTTATTACTGTTTGTTAAATCTCTCTATACAGAGAGACAGTTAAAATCTGACCCAAAATTTAAGAAAATCTAGAATGAGTGAAAATAAAATGGAACGATATAATAAGCTGCGAGTGAGAGATGTGGCAAATCCCATCTACCCAAAAGAAGGTTCTACTTATATTTTCAATCCCTATATTTCTCATCCAATCTATACGAATACAAGAGCATAAAATTTCTCACAAAAAATACTTTCACTTGAAAAAAAAAATTAAAATAGTCGTGCCACATAAAAATACATTCACTCTGAAAAATAAATTAAATAGTCAAGCCACACAAAATGAATAAAACATAAGGAAGAAATTAAGGGACTATGTTTACTACTGTTTACTTCAATCTTTTGTATCAAATACTACATGATTGCAATGACGTTCTTATTTTAAAGATATAACTACAAAATTGCCTTCGAGTTAGACCATGTGAACTAGTAGAAACAAATCGTTTTGGCAGTTTCAGTTGGAGCAGCTCTAGAGCATTTCAAATTTCTATGAAAAAAAGTGCCATAAATGCTAAGAAAGTGTTTTGTGCCTCACAGAGTTCCCCAAAACTCGTCAGCAAATAGATTTTCATTCCAAAAAATAAATTTTTTTTCTGAAGCAGTTGGGGGAACTTAGAGAGACCAAAATGTAAAGAATATAAAATCACTCTATATTTTGGAAATTACTCACACACAAAATGCTTTGTATTCAGCAATTAATTAAAATCTCCAAAATAAGGCATAGCATAAACATTAACAGAATTGGAAATATGCAAGCTTCTCTTGCCTCTATAAATCTGAAAATTAACTTCTACAATAAAATAAACTTACAACTATCTGGGGCTGCATAAAAAATACTTTGAGTTTCTCAAAGCTCTTACAAAATGTCTGGAACAATCATTGCTCAACAAGACAATAAAAATTATAACTGTTGTTGTAAAACCAAGTCTCTGATAAAACAGAGCACTTACAAAATAAACTAATTTGTTCTTGCTGCAAATAAGATTCTTACAAGTCTTTCCTTCTATTGTTGAAAGAATAAAGGAATTCATTTCTTTATAATGAAATTGTTGTCCAAATAAGAAATCAGATTTGAAGTTGTCTTTCAAAGTCCAAATAAAATCAGATTTGAAAATATCTTCTAAAAGTCTTCATAAAATCTGATTTATTCTTATCAGCAAAACATGGGAGAATAAGAAAGTCAGCAAAAGAGGCTCAAGAAATCAGATTTAATTATGAAAATCCAACACTCCCCCATTGTCTTGACCCGACAAAACAAGATCATGTTTGATCCAAAAGAATTACGCCCAGATTTCTCCTTAGGCGCTCAAAACTTGCAATGCCCAATGGCTTGGTGAAAATGTCTACTACCTATTGCTCCAACCTGCAAAACTCCATTTTTATTTCACCATTCTCAACTAATTCTCTGATAAAATGATCCCTGATTTGAATGTGCTTTCTTCTTCCATGAAACACAAGATTTTTAGACAAAGCTATTGAGGAAATATTGTTACAAGATATTTAGGTTCCATCCTCTTGTTCTTCCTTCAATTCTGCCAAGATCCTTCTCAGCCTAATAGCTTGACATGCTGCTGCATTTACTGCCATATATTCAGCCTCTGGTGTAGATTTAGAAACTATGGGTTGGTTCTTAGAAGCCCATGAGATTACACCTGAACCCATGTGAAAGACATATCCAGAAGTGCTCTTTCAATCATCCAAACTCCCTTCCCAGTCACTATTTGTGTAACCAATCAATCCAAAATCATTTGCTGTAGTAGACAAAATACCATATCATTTAGTGCTATTCACATACCTTAGGATTCTTTTTCCCACTTGCCAATGGGAGTCCTTTGGAGTTTCCATAAATCTGAAAATCAAACTTACTGCACAAATAATGTCTGGTCTAGTTGCTGTCAAATACATTAAACTTCCAACCAAACTTTTAAACAAATTTGGATTCACATTGCTGCTGCAATCATTCTTGCTTAGCTTTAAACCTACTGTAGTTGTTGTTGGGGCAACCTTGCTACTCTACATTTTAAATCTCTCCAAGATTTGATTTGCATATATTTCTTGAGATATAAAAATCCCATCATGCATTTGTTTTAATTCTATGCCAAGAAAATATCTCAAGGGACCCAAGTCTGACATTTCAAACTTTCTTTTCATGGCCTCTTTAAAATCAGCAATGAGGAGATCATTATCCCCAGTAAAGATTAAATCATCAACATACAAGACAACAATTAAAATATTATCATTTTCTACCTTGATGTAAAAAGTGGGCTCACCATCACTTTTTCAAAAGCTATTGCTCATCAAATATGAGTCAATTCTACTATACCATGCCCGTGGAGCTTGCTTAAGCCCATAAAGAGCCTTTTTCAGCCTATACACTTTACCTTCATGACCTGAAACTTCATAACTAGGTAGATGCTCCACATAAACCTCTTCTTTTAATACTCCATTCAAGAAGGTAGATTTGACATCCATTTGATATATCTTTCATTTGTGTTGGGCTGCAATTGTTATGATAGCACGCATGGTTTCCATTCTAGCAACATGGGCGTAGGTTTCATCATAGTCTCTACCAAATTGTTGTTTATACCCCTTGACCATCAATCGAGCCTTATGCCTATCTATTTTTCCTTCAGCATTGCTCTTGGTCTTGTAGACCCACTTAACTCCACTAACATTCTTGTTAGGAGGTAAATTAGTGAGCTCGCAAGTTTCATTTCTTTTTATTGCATCTATTTCCTCATCCATGGCCTTACACAATTTTTCTTCTTTTTCAACATCCTCAAAATAAGTTGGATCACTATGAGAAAATAATGCAAAATTGATATTTTCATTAAATTCATTTTCATACCTTTCATCTTGGTAAATCTCCCTTAGACTCTTGGTCTTTCGTGGCACTAGGGAGGCGAGAGTGGGATCACTACTCTTAGTATTACTGTTGCTCGTCTCTGTTGAGCCAATTTTTTGCCTTCTGGAGCCTTCTATATCTGTTGTTATATCATCTTGCTATTTATTAACCACATCATCTTCAGCAATAATTGACACTTTACTTGAAGTGCTTGATGATGTGTCCACCAAGCCATCCCATGACTCATTCTCAATGAACTCAACGTCTCTTTAAATGATGATGGTGATAGGGTTATACAATCTATATTCCTTTGAATCAAGACTGTATCCCACAAAGATACACTTCACACCCTTGTCATCCAACTTTTGCCTTTGCTCCTTTGGCACGTGTGCATATGCTACACACCCAAACACTCTCAAGTGTTCAACCATCCATCTATGCTTTGCTTATGCTTCCAATGGAATCTTGTCACAGACTGCCTTTGTAGGACTTCTATTTATTAAATAAACATTTGTTGCTACAACCTCTCCCAAATATTCAATTAGGAGTCTATTTGCTTTCATCATACTTCTTTTCATCTCAACGATGGTCCTATTCTTTCTTTCAACCACTCCATTTTGCTGCGGAGTATAACTGGCTGTTAGCTCCTTCTTTATGTCATTCTGCTTGTAAAATTTCACAAAAATATTAGAGGTATATTCCCCCCTCTATCTGACCTTAGGACTTTTAAATTGTGTCCACTTTCTTTTTCAGCCTGGCCTTTAAATTCTAAAAACTTATCAAAAGCTTCAGATTTATTTTGTATAAAACAAACCCATATTCTACGGCTGAAAACATCTATGAAGGTCATAAAATAAGTACTCCCTCCAATGGAAGTGAGTTGCATAGGGCCAACTAAATTAGTATTCACCAACTCTAATGGTGCTCTTACCCTTCTAGAGTTTCCAGAATTAAATGGCAGCCTATGTTACTTACCAAAAATGCAAGCCTCACACTTGCTACTGAACTCTTTAATACATGGAAAATCATCTACCATTCTTTCCTTGGACAATAAACTTAAACCAGCATAGCCAAGATGTCCATACCTTAAATTCCATAACTTGGACGGGTCTTTAATCATGCTCTTGAAGCCTGACTGTTGTACTAATGTACATGCTTGCTTGGGAGATGCAGCTGCTAAAATTGAAGAGAAACACATTTCTATCTTCAATGGAAACATTCAATTCTTTGTCATTTGGACTGTTGCAATTATTTTATTACTCCTATCCTTATCATAAATGACACATTGGTCATTCTCCAATAGTATTTTATATCCATTTTGAATGAGTTGTCCAACACTCATCAAATTGTGCTTTATACCTGGGGCAAAATAAACATTTTGAATTTCTTGTTTCTCACCTTCCTTGGTGCGGATCATAATAGATCCTTTGCCCACAAGTGGAACAATTCAGTTTTTTCCCATTCTAATTTTAGATTTAATATATTTATCAATGAAAGAAAAAAGACTTTCATTTCCACTCATGTGGTTACTACAACCGCTGTCCAAATACCAGACTTCAGGGCTACCGTCTTCACCAGTATTACACATGATGAAGGTTGTGGGATTATTTTCATTACCCACTTTCACATCAGCAACATTTTTACTTTTCTTTGACTGATCACCTTGCTTTTTCCAGCATTCACTTGCATAATGCCAAAATTTATGGCAATAATAGCACTCAACATTGCTCTTGTTCGAGTTACTATTCTTCTTTCTTCCTCTAGAATTATTCTGAGAGCTGCTAGCTCCCTCATTTGTGGCTGCTCATTCTGAGCTTTCTCCTCCAGCATTTTGTTGTCTGGAGTTTCCATGACCTCTGCCTCTTGAGCCTCTTCCAGAGTTGTTTCTTCCTCTCCCCTTGCCACTTGCATTGGATTGAGCTGGGAAATCTTGCTCTTGAGAATAATTTGTTAATCAATTAATTTGATGCTCATGGGTTTGGAAAGAATCCATTAACTCATCAACAATCAATGTTGAGAGATCCTTTACCTCTTCAATGACATTAACTAGAGTATCAAATTTTGAGGGAAGACTTCTCAAAATTTTCTCTACTATTATTTGCTCCTCCATGGTTTCTCCATTGGTTCTCAACTAGTTTATCAAACAAGAGAGTCTTGATCTGAAATCTAAAATTGATTCATTGTCCTTCCTGAGAAAAGTCTCAAATTTCCTTGGAAGCATTTGGAGCTTCACCACATGAACTTTTTCAGTCCCTTTAAAACTTGTGTGAAGGATATCCCAAGCTTCTTTGGAATAATCAGCTGCTGCTATTCTAGGAAAGATTGCCTCTGTCAAGGCAGTTTCAATCAAGCTCAAAGCTTTTGCATCTTTCCTTCTTGACTCCTTCAATTGAGTCTTCTAATTATTTGTGAGGGTGGTAAATAGAGCTGGTTCTGTTATATCCACAAAGCCATTGACCACAAGCTCCCACAAATCATTTACAACCATTAGGGTCTTCATCTTCTTTGCCCAAACATCATAATTTTATCTATTAAAGGACGGTGGCTACTGCCATCTCTTTCCTATATCTCCAGCCATGTCTCCTATGCAATAAAAACAAATACCCAAAAAAAACAAATGCCCAAACTCACAAGGATTGAGCGCCTATCAGCTCTGATACCATGTAAAGAATATAGAATCACTCTATATTCTAGAAATTACTCACACACAGAATGATCTATATTTAGTAATTAATTAAAATCTCCAAAATAGGGCAGAGCATAAACATGAACAAAATTAGAGATATGCTAGCTTTTCTTGGTTCTATTAATCTGAAAATTAACTTCTACAATAGAATAAACTTACATCTATCTTGGGCTGCATACAAAATACTTTGAGCTTCTCAAAGCTCTTACAAAATGTCTGGAGCAATCACTGCTCAACAAGACAATAAAAATTATAACTGTTGTTGTAAAACCAAGTCTCTGATAAAACATAACACTTACAAAATAAACTAATTTGTTGTTGTTGCAAATAAGTTTCTTACAAGTCTTTCCTTCTAATGTTAAATGAATAAAGACATTATTTTCTTTATAATGAAATTGTTGTCCAACTAAGAAATCGGATTTAAACTTATCTTTCAAAGTCCACATAAAATTAGATTTGAAAATATCTTCTAAAAGTCTTCATAAAATCTGATTTACTCTTATCAGCAAAACATGGGAGAATAAGAAAGTTAACAAAAGAGGCTCAAGTAATTGAATTTAATTATGAAAATCCAACAAGAACAGAGGTATTTTGTTATTATTTATGTCTCTAAAACTAATACAAACATAGAAGATTTATAGACATTCAAAAAATTATAACCATTCGATAAACTAAATTTGGACCATTTTCTACAACGCATCCCAATAACACTCTCTTTCAATCAAACTTTCAACCTTTCTTTCAGATATTCCAAATGTATGGCTCAAAATTGTTGTTTTTCTTTGGTAGAATAGATGTCTGCAATGAAAGGTCATGTGTTTTGATGAATCTTCAATAATTTCTACATATTTTCAAATTACATGTTCAAAAAGAATAAGTTTCACCACATTCATCTACATATATGTACAAATGGTCATTTTATCTTCATGTTTTGTTGCTAAATGATCTCCCTTCTAAATAAGAGATGTTTAACTATTTTAATCATAAGGTTTCAATAATGAGACTTATACCTTGAAAGATTCTTGAATGGTTCCTAAAGCAAAGGTTTATCATTGTTTTGCTGAAGTGGATACATTGTAATGGAGATAGTTTTTTGATAATTTAATTTTTTCATAAATTAGAATTTAATTTAGAAAAATAAATAATTAAGAATAATGAATTTTTTTTCTTTTTGGATAGGTAAGGGTCAAAGTCAAGATTAGTTATTATTATTTATTAATTTTGAATAGACTCAAACCCAAGACCTCTCTCAGATGAGAGGCTCACAACTTACCATTGTGTTATACATTGTTGCCTATAATGAAAGTATTTATTTGATATTACTAGTGAATAAATAATTATTTAATATTTTGATTATGTTTTAGATTAAAGTAAAAGTAGGTTTTGAAGGGACCTGAAACCCTTAAAAACACAAAACCAAATGAAAAAGCATTAAGCTCACAAAAGAAAAATAGACTACAAAGCCTAGCAGTCACCCAGTAGGAACAGCTAGCTAGAACCTAGCCAGCAAAACACCCAACAACGAAGGAACATGATATAAAAGACAAAATATGCTAGATCCTTTATGATCTTAGCTACCTCATCTCTAAGATTAAACAACTTTTTGATGGTCACTTGGAGGCCAGTGAGATCCTTGGAAGTAGTTATATCCTTCTTTTTAAGGCTATCACGAACCCTTTTTCTCGGTCCAGAAGGAATGGAAGCAATATCCTTTGTATCATCTTCAATAATATAAGTGGCTTTATTGGGGTTAGTCCCATCTAGCATGCTGACCAGGGTGTCAAGGTTCTCCACTGAGGCCCGCATACCCTCATAGCTGATCTGGATAATCTAATTCAACATGAAATTGCTATCATCCAATTTCTTGGAGAGAGTAGAGACCTTAGTGTTCCGATTGTCGGGAGTGCACTTGTTAACATTGTCCCCATCACAATTCTTCAAAGACTCCTGTAGACTATTAACATTGCATTCCAAATCATGCTTCTTAGTAACCAAGCTCATTATCTATTAGCAAACCCATCTACCAAATTTGAGAGCAATTTTATGCTTGTCCTTTTCCATCTGCATCTTGGATTTGTCAAAGAATTCTAAAGGGCCTTCTCTTTCACATTGTTATTATCATCCTAGATAGGAGTACCCCTGAGAGAGCGAGGAGTGTTCTACTCTAGGGAATCCGCGTAATCAACTAGAGGGTTTCTAATCAACTAGAGGGTTGGGAGCAATTTGTTGGGCTTCATCCAAAAATACTATGTGGGAGAGGAGGAGAAAGTTCCTAGGTTGGTCTGGTCTAGAGTCATGTTAACAGGAGATCCCATAGAGATCTCCACGTTAAGGCCCTCCAAATTATCTTCTCCCGTCTCTTTAACAACCCTAATAGGCATCCCCTAAAGACACTCATTCTCCCCATCCATCTTCTCATCAACCATGTGCTCCTTATCAGCCTCCTCCTCTTCCTCCTACTCACCACTGGTTTCCTCCCCATATTCATATTTAGTCTCCTTTCTAGCATTGAACTCATATTAATCCTCATTATAATCCAAAACCAGGTGATTTTCTGGGACGTAATCTTCATCACCATCATCCTCAGTATCCATTCCTCTATCAAGGGTTTTTGTCTTCTCGGTATCCTTACGAGATTTAATTTGTTTCACTGCCTTGGAGGAGCCAAGCACATAGCTCTACCCGATGAAACCCTCATGCTTCCATTAATTTTTTTCTGGGGAGACAAGTAAGGTCGATGATTCCTTAGCCACAATAGATTTGTTGTGCTCATAAATGAGTAGAATGAGACCATTATGCAGCAGAGAAGATTTAATAGATTTCTATTGTTTTTCTAGACTATCTGAAAGATAGTAGCAGAGATAATAGGGAAAAGATAAATGTTTTTTAAACCTAAAATTGCTTAACAACACAAAGTGGTAGGTATGGGCCCTAGTAAAGTGACCATATACAGTGATATATTCCATAATAATAGTAAGGATGAGCTTCAATCTTTTTCTTCAATTTGTCATGGTCATAATGACTTGATAAAGGCCTACAAAGAAGATCCCTCTCATCATCTAACTTAGGGATGTACTTAACCACCATATCAGAGATTTTCTATCCCCATATAAATTCATACCTTCATTTGGAAGCCCAGAAACCTCTGCAATATGGTGAGTACAGAGCTCAAACATCTTACCAAACAGGATGAAGGAGCCATTTTTCCAATTTTCTACCATTTTTTCCACTTCTTTCTTAGTTTTTTCTCTTCCATAACCCTAGAGACACTTGATAAAGGGTGTAAAATTTGCCTTACACAATTTTCTCCAAACTTTAGGCTCATTTTCCCACTTGCTATACTCATGAAGTTTGTCTGTTCTTCGATCACCACCCATTTTCTCCACCACGTTTAAAAGAACACTGCATGATCAAACAAAAACTCACAACTATAGGAAGATAAACCATAGAGAATACCTAACTATTTGAGGCGAGCTATAACTATTTGGATCAAATAATAAACAAATCTACTGTAAGAATATTTTGGAATGACTGGTGGTGCTGACATTTCTGGAGGAGCGGGAATGAGGTCTGGGGATGATGCAGAGGGAGGTGAGGACAATGAAGCAGATGGTGGAGGCTATGTGTACCTAGTTGCAGTGGATTTGGTGGAGGAAGTTGTATAGCGGGCAGCGTCTGTACAGTTTGGGGAGAGTTTTATTTTCCTCATGGGAGCCAATAGGCTCTTAGTTTATGGCTCTCCTCCCTCTCTTCTTGCAGGGATTGTGTCCTTTGAGGCCGTTGTTGTTGACAGATTTTACATAGGGGAAATGGGCATATCTCGTCCTATTCTCAGTGTCTTCTTTGGAACAACAAACATTGTTCTTAGAATAGACTATGGTGTGGAGAAACCCTTGCAGAACTCTCTGGATGAATTTTGGGAGGAGAATATGGTATCTAGAAGAGAAGGCAGCGTGATGCCTCCCTAGTGCTCCCTATGGTCTATTTTTTGTTCTTACCACCCTGCTCATGGTAGAGGTTTTTTTTTGGCTACGGAAGAGATGTCGAGATGCTGAGTTATTGTTTATTTTGGTAGGTGGCTTGCTCGTTTCATGATGGATGAATGGCTGGTCCCTTCTTGGGTTGTTTATCTCTTTCCCTATTTCTTTGTGTTGTCAATGGTTGTGGTTGGTTATCCTGTATTGCTGGAAGCTTTATGTTGTAGCGATGAACCCCTTTTTGGATTTTTTCCTATGCATTATGCTCCTATTGAGGTGGAGTATAAGCATATTGAGGTGGGTGTCTTTCATGTGGCTCTTTGGAGGAGGAGTCTTTCTTCTTTTCAGTCCTCTTCTCCCTTTCTTCCTGTTGAGGTGAAAGATTCTATTGCACTGAAGGCTCAGCCTATCGATGTGGTCTGTGGCTACTCGGAGGAGATTGTTGGTAGTGGTGTGTGGTCACCTCTTTCATGTAGCCACATGAAATATTGCTAGAAATGGATGGGGGTTAGTTTTTTGAAGATCGAGTGGGTTGTGCTGAAAAGGCAGATCAGTGCTAGAGGTACTAATTTGCTGTTGGAGCAAATCAGATCTGTCTCTATCCAGGAGGAAGAGGGAAATGGTGTTTTCCCCTCTTTTTTCCTGGGCATTTTTTGTTGTGTGTGGTTGGCTGGTGCCTGCAGATGGATGCAAAATGTTTTCAAGGGCCCATGTTGGAGGCTAGTTGGTTTTGGTTTTGGTTTAAGGTTGGTTTTGGGGCTATGGTTCTCTTTGGTACTATTTGTTTAGGAATCCATTTTTAAAACCCTAGTGATCTCTGTGGGGATTTTTATAACTCCATTTATTTTATTGGTGTAAGGATTTTTCTTGTTCTTTGGGCAATTGGGGTTTTAGAGTCTCATCTTGGATAGTTACTGGTAGTTCGCTGCCTTTTGTCTGCAGCTTAATATTGTTCTTTCTTTACCAAAAGTTTCATTTTAGTCGAGTTTTAGATTCTTGCCAAAATCATCTTGTATAGGGTTTCGGGGGCCCTTCAAAACCTGCTTTTACAAAAAATCAAAAGCATAAAGAATACCTAAAATTGTAGGTAAAACAACCCATGAAGCATGTGAAGGTATATCATTAATAGCACTATCACCTTCAATATGGAACACATCCGTACCAACATTAGGGATTTGTAGTATTCGTGTCATTTCAATCATCAAAACTAATCTTTTCCTCCTTATAATGAGTCATGTAAAATCTTAAAAGGGCATTAATATTTCCATGCAAATTGTTTTCTCCATACAAAAATAAAGATAGTAGATTGTACACTAATTGGAAAGACCATCTGCCACAATATTCTCTTCCACATAGGCATGATAGATATCCACTTTCTTATAAGAGTTTAAGATCTCACGATCCCTGTTAATAATAGTTTTGGTAGTCCAAGAAGCCTTATTAGTTCCACCTACGCATTTGATAATTTTATTTGAATCACCTTAAGTCTGCACATTATCAAAATTCATAGCCTTATCCAACATGATCAATTTCAAAGCTCCTATAGCTTCACCAAAGTGATTGGATACCTACAGAGGACCCGCGACAACAGTGATGCAAAGCCTATAAGATTTTCTAATCACCTGAACAAATTTAGAAGGATTAGGATTTGCTTTTGACGCTCCACCAAAATTGACCTTCACCCAGCGGCGAGGAGGAAACAACTAAACAACCTCATCCCTGTGGTTACTAGTGGACTAAATTAGGAGAGATACTTTTCAGCAATGGTCATAATCTTTGAGGGCATCAGGCCCAAGCTTATCAAGCCTATAAAGAATTTCAAACGGACCCCTAAATATTTTGTCAGCAACAATATTAGGATTAGAAGATTTTTCTTTGAATATCCTATTGTTGCATTCCTTCCAGATGCTCCAAATAAATAGAGGAGCTTCTAGGTCCCAGAGGATTTTAGACTTTTGATTTGAGTTGGGACATATCCATTGATTAAAAAAAAACCTCTAGAGTGTTAGGTAAAATCCAACATAAATTTCATTTCTGAAAGATGGAAGACGAGACATGGGAAGAAAAGATACAATAAAGATAAAGTGAAGAGTAGATTCTACGTCCCTACAAAAAAGACATCATCTGTTAGGAAAATAAAACCACCTTTTACTAAGTTTATGCAAAGTTAGGGGCTTATTCTGAAGGAACAACCAAATAAAATATTGATTTTGGGAATATATTTTTTCATCCAAGAAGACACCTTGAATGATCGAGGAATCAAAGTCCTCATTTGTAAAGATATTTCCAAAGCCACTGAATACTTTCCATTAGGATTCCTTCCCCAAACAATTTTTTCCTTCATCCCAGCCGAGATGAATTTAGAAGAAAGAATCTCACTACCCAAGAGAGATTGGTGAATCTAAGAAAGAGAAATTTGATTTTTGCTTCTTTAGTAGTCTTCAAGAAATCCCTAAAATATGGTTTTACAAATGTTGCTCCAAAGAACTAAGTTCTAGTTATCAACCAGGGGTTTGTTCGTCAACTAGCAATCCTCCCAAAATTTGATTTTACTACCATCACCCGAATTGCACATTCTTCCAGCCGTAGACAATTCTATAGCCTTCATAATAAAGTTCAAAACAAAAGAGTCATTTATGGAAAACTCAGCATCAAATAATTCTTCCTTAGAAGGCTGAGCATGGAGATACTTTCTTTTCAATATTCTGATTATGTTTGTTAGATTCTCATTAGTAATTATTTCAGATTTTTTATTAAATTGTGTTCAATTTTAAATAGAGTCCAAATCTTATTATAATAAGAAAATAGTAGAAATAATAAGTTTAGCAAACAAATTATCTAAAAAGAAAACAAAATTTCAAATCAAACTAATACTTTATCCAAACTTATGTCTTTATATTTTGACAAAGAGAATGCAACTTGTATTTAAAATTGCCACAATACAACATAT
>JAGRRI010034217.1:0-10471 GCA_018584345.1 Thuja plicata
TTTTTTATATATATATATATATATATATATATATATATATATATATATATATATATCTTTAAGAAGAATATGCATATATATACATACACACATATATATACATACATATATACACAATATATACACATATATATACATATATACATACATAATTTTTAGAATAATATGCAAGAGTACAAGCATACATAAGAGGATGAAAATAAATAATAAGGGTATTCAATATATGTTGTAGTGATTTTACCACATTTGTTACAACTTCAGAGCCCCACTTTTTTGTTTGTTTACTTCTATAGTCTCACATGCATGCTAAGAAAAAGGATAGTGGAGGATAAGGATTCCCCTTCACAGGAACTTTGTGTTGCAGACAGTCCTTTTAGCATTTGATGAACCTTTTCTCTACCTATTAGTATTTCTACACTATTGTTATTTTGTAGCTTTCCTTTTTTAGAAACATGGGTTCAAGCTGGATTAGTGGAGTCATGGTAGTAATTCTCTTAGTATTGGAGCTCCTGGCATGCTATTTCTTTGGTTGTGTATCTCCCAAGGGGGTAAGTATTTATCCATGTATGATAATATATATAAATTGAGTATTGACAAAGCTTGTGGTTTGTGATAAATGATTTAATGGGGGTGTGTTGTACATGTTTTGTTACAGATATATATTTTCTATTATGTATATTGGTCTTTCATATATGGATATGTATCTTTAATTGACTTCACACCTGAGCTCTTTTATAAATTTGGGTGTTTTGTTCTAAACATGAGGGGTTCTCATTTTAGTTTAAAATAATACCTTTTGATTAAGGTAACAGCAGGTTTTGAAGGTGCCCTGAAACCCTTTACATAGCACCAAAAAGATAGATAATAAAGGATGAAGGTAACACTAAATTGTCACATATTAAAAAAAAAAAAAAAAAAAGAGGGCTAAACTCCAGATTTAATAAAAAATATCGTTACAATACATCAAATAGCTAACTACAAAAAGCTTCTAGTAGACAGATAGCAAAAGACTTCCAGGAAACCAAAACATTCTAGCACTGAAGCTAAATAGCTTCCAACTGATCCTCTAGCATCTAAACTTCAACCATCTGTAGCTCCATGCTCGGGATCAAGTCCCTGAACTTATTGATATCTTTGGTCTGGACTTGGGATTTTTTTTAGTGTTGTAGAGAGTCCTAGTACCAAGGCCTAAAATATGAATTTCCTGAGGGCTATCATCCTCCGTCCTTGCCTTATCACTGTCATTACCTTCCAGAAGGGTATATAAAGATTTTAGATTATCCGGAATGTTTTTCATACCCATTTTTCTAAGAGTAGTAAGATTTTTGATAGGAGCCTTATTGTTGTTAACCTTGTAATTAATATTTTTGAGCTTGTTGTCCACCATGGTGCTGATCTTGGTATCCATATTGTTAACCTTATCGAAAACATATTTTCCCTGTTGATATGTGGTAGCATCATTGCACATTTTTTTCAACAATTTCCTCCAGCAGTGCATTCTTGTCTTCTAGATTCTTATAATTATCTTTGATTTCCTTTACATTATCATGAATCCACTTATCCATATTATAGTTGTTCTCTTCTTTATGTCTGGCCATTTGAAGGAAAGAAATAGTAGCCACCCTTTTGATATTGACCTCTCTCTAACAACAAGGCTCCTCATGTTATGGACATTCTTATCTTCAAGGTCACCTTTCGAGGTATCATTACATTACTCAGCCTTCTCATTCTCATTGTAATATTTCCTAGTTTTGTCAGTTTCCTTATCAGGGACAATATCCTCCTCATTTTTCTCTATGTTGCCTTTGTCAATCTTAGTTTTTTCCATATCCTCTGTTTCCCTATGGTAATCCTGAAGGTCATGAGTCTGGTCTTCCCCACCTTCATTATTGACAATGTGGTCTTCATTGTGGGTATCAATGTCCCCCGACTCCCTCTGAGAATCCTGAGTTTCCTAATTCTTTTCCTCATCACCATCATTTTTAACAGTATGGTATTCAATATGGGTATCAATAATATTGTAAATTTCTTCAATAATTTCATCCAATATTTTGTTATCTAGATTTTGGGTCTCCTCCGTATCATCTTTACCACCCAGAGAGACATTGGTGTTAGTCTTCATATCCTCAATTTTTCTCAATTTCCCAGTAAAAACCTCATCCTCAGATGACTCAATATCCTATTCATCATCGGCTTTTATCCCCTTGATATCATCATAAATAGACAGAGAGATATATGCAACAATAGGGCCTCTACGGCTTTTTTTAAAATTTTCCTTACTACGGATCTTACCCTTAGAAACCTCCAGAATTTTCCTCTTAACATTCAGAATACTTTTGGGAATGGGGTCAGGAATATGATTCTTAACATAGTCTGTAATCAACAAAATTAATCCCTCATGTAAAATAGGGGAAGACTTACTCCTATGGTAACCAATGCTCTAGTTGAGAAACTTAAGAGATAGAAGGGAAAGAAAACCCTAATATTATGATAGAAATGGTTTACCAGAAAAAAATGATATTTGTAAACCTTAGAATACCTGTCATCCAATGTGAAGTACTCCATGATAGCCTGGATCACAAACACCCAAATATGCTTAATATTTTACAGGTTGACATAGTCCAGATCACCCTTAACAAGCATTTCCCTTTCTTCATCAATCTTAGGGAAATTTTTACAACCTTTGTTGCCCTCTTTTTTCTTTTAGAAAATGCATCCCCTCCAATGGAAGACCCATTATTTCTATAAGACGGTCAAGAGTGAGCTTGACATATTTGCCCAAAATGTTCATAGTGTCATTCTCCCAGCCATTAACAAAAGATTTCATCACTTCCTTTTCATTTTCATGGAGATGGTTCAAATATCTATGAACATTACCCTTCTTAAGCTTTCTCCACACCTCTTTTTATTCCCTCCATTTACACTCTACAGGTTCTTCTCTCTTCAAATCTCCTCCCATATCTTCTTCCTCTACAGTTCGGCCTCTCTCACTGTTTTGTTTCATACTAGTTCTCAGCTCAAAATGAAAATATATTTTCACAATCACAGAGTACTTAATGATGTCCCAGAAAACTTGTGACTTAAGTGACTCATCATTATATTGATGCTTCACATTGCTCGATGTCATCGTTGTACCCCTAGTCAGATCATCATTAATCAGAATGATTAATGTGAATGACCTCACCTACCTTATGATTAAGCCTATTATAATTGAGTAATAATTCCACCTCATTATTAATTTTTGCGCTTGCATGTGACATCATTCTTTACTCCAATGTTGGCTAGACAATCATCCATTTGATTCATTTCCTGAAAACTATAAGAAACATAAAAGGAGGTAAAATTTGAAGCCACATTAATTATCTTTGCAATTATATGTTCTATAGTCCATGATTCCTTACTCTTGCCTCTAATATTATTAATAATATTTAAGGAGTCTCCCTCTAGATAGACTTTCTCACAACCCAGTTCCTCTCCCAGCAAAATAATGTTGAGAGTAGCCATAGCTTTGGCCCTATGGTTACAGATTAAATGCCCAAAGGAGAGGAAATCATACCAACATAATTACCATTCTGGTCTCTTATTAGGCCACCTCCTCCAATAGTTCCCGGGTTGCCCTTTGCGGCCCCATCAAAGTTAGCTTTAACCCAACCTTCAGGGGGTGAAGTCCAAATTGCTAAAGATCTTTGATTGATATGACTGTCATTACTGTCTCTTTCCCTCTTACCTAATTTAGCCTCAGGTTTAAAGGATTAGAAGTTTTCTTCCAGCGCCCTACAAATTTGATTGCCTACCACTTCAGGAGATGCCTTCTTTTCTCTAAAAATTCTATTGTTGCACTCTTTTCAGATTCTCTAGCACACATGAGGAGGGATAAGGAACCAAAGGTGTTTATCAATAAATTTTTGAGGTAGGTAACTCCATTGAGCAATAAAATCCTTCCAAAAAAAAGGAAAACACCAATAGATATGCCATTTTATAAAGATGATATCCTAAAATTTAAAAGTGAAAGCACAGTGGAGCATGATATGATCACAGGATTCAGTATTTTCAAAGCAATGACTACATCTAATGACAATGTTTATACCCCTCCTAGAGAGGTTATCAAGAGTCAGCAGTTTATTTTGAATTAAGAGCCAATCGAAGAAGTTGATTTTAGGTATGATATTTTTATACCACACAAAAGAGCAAGGAGGCCTTTCCTCTCTATTAGAAAGAATATTAACACCAGAGGCCATAGTATACTTGCCATCAAAAGTAGGATTCCACACAACTGAATCCTAAATGTTATCTTTTATGTACCAGGTCTGAAGCTCATGATGGAGGGAAATGAGACTAGCATCAATTTCTTCTAGATTCTTCCAGTTGTCGTCCTACCAGTAATCAGTAAATTTTGTGCCAATAGAATCTTTGCTTCTTTCAATAATTTGCTTCCAGTCTTGATTGGTTGACAGAGGCACAGAGTGGATCCAGTCATCATCCCAAAAATCAATTCTACAACCATCTCCCAGCTTCCATCTTTTACCTTTCACAATCAGGTCTTTGGTAGATTTTATACTATTCCATATGAAGGAACCATTAGTACTGTTGTCTTCCCCTATAAAGTCCTCCAAAGAATTATTAAGAAAGAGATACTTACTTTTAATGATATAATTCCACTCTTTTTTATCTCCATAAATCCTCCATAGTTCTTTAGCCATGAGGGCTTTATTAACTTTTTTAATAGTCCGCAGCCCAAGACCTCTCATCTTTTTACGCTTACAAAAGTTTTCCCAAGATACAAGGCTCATTCTTTTCTTTTCCTCAACCCCAGACCAAAGGAATCTTTTCTGAATTTTTTCAATTTCATTAGCAATTTTATGGGAAATTTTAAATAAACTCATTGCATAAACAAGGAGGTTTTGGAGGGTAGATTTTAGTAATTGGTGTTTTCCATCATTGCTAATAAGCAACCCTTTCCAACCAGAAAATTTATTGTTATATCTATCTATTAGAGTGTGCCAGAAACTTTCTAGAGGATTGAAGCAAAGGGGCAATCCCAAGTAAGATGAAGGGATTCTTCCAATGGTACAACCAAGAATAGTAGACATTTTCTTTTGTCTTTTTTTAGGAGTATTAATAAAGAAGATGGAACTCTTAGTCCAATTGACAAGCTGACCAGTGGCCTCAGTATAGACAGATAGACCTTTCTTCAGATTTTTGGCTTCTTTAATTTTTGACTCTCCCATGATAAATGTATCATCCACAAATTTCTCATGAGAGAAAATGAGTCTTGCTGAGGATGGTTGAATACCATTTATTTCCCCTTTTTCCACCATCTTATGGATATACCTCCCAAGGCACTCATCAAGAATAGAAAAGAGGATAGGAGAGATAGGATCTCCTTGTCTTAACCCTCTGGTAGGTTTAAAAAAAGTAGAAGAACCCCCATTAACAATGATAGAGGAAGAAATAGTAGTACAAGTTGCATAATAATTTTGATGACCTCCTTGTTAAAGCCAAAAGAAGACAACACCATGTGCAAAAAATGCCAGTTGACCATGTCATAAGCCTTATATAGGTCCAGTTTCATCATGAAGCCCTTTTTTTTTTTCCTTTTCCAGAGAATGGATACTCTCATGATCCATAATGATAGAATTGAGGATTTATCTCCTAGGAACAAAGCCATTTTTCTAAGAGGATATAATATTTGAGAGCAATTGGAGCAATCTAGAGGTAATAACTTTAGACATAATCTTGTATAGAGAATTGCACAGGATGATAGGTCTAAATTATTCCACTGTGTTGGCTCCTATTTTTTTAGGAATTAGAACCAGGAAGGTTGCATTTAATTCCTTGAGAAGACATTTAGAGCCAAAGAATTCTTTAACAATAGCCTAAACATCTTGACTTATAATATCCTAGAACTACTGGAAGAACAACATAGGGAAGCCATCAGGGCCCACGATATTTTTCTCCTTTGAAAGAGAAGATAACATTTCTATTTTCCTTATTCGAAGGAATAGATTGGAGCATTTTGTTAGAAGGTTCATCGACCAAATTAGGGATGAAATTAACAATTTCATCTTGATTAGGTCTATTCAAATTATTATCCTTAGAAAGCAACTCAGAGAAGTATCTTCACATTTCAAATATGATATCTTCCTCCTTTCGAATAGTTTTACCTTTTGATTGGAGATTAATTATCCTATTAATAGCTTTGTGTTTTGAAGCCATCATATGAAAAAATATTGTATTTTTGTCCCCTTCCTTGAGCCAAAGAGCTCTAGATCTCTATCTCTAGAAAGACTCCTCCTTGGATATAATATTATGATAATCAACAATCAAAATGTTTTCCTTGATTTTAGTTTCATCTAAAAGACCCTCCTTCTGGATAATGTTCTGAATTTCCTTAATATCATTCTGCAACTTACCTTTCTAATGGAAGATATCCCTAAACACTTCCTTGTTCCATCTTTTTAGATTTAGTTTAGTAGTGTTCAGTTTCTTATCCATTCTATACATTTCTCCCCCTTCAATAGTGTAATTCCACCATTCCTCAATCTTATTTTCTAAGTTAGGGTGAGCTAGCCACATTCTTTCAAATCTAAAGAGAAAGTTCTTTCTGCTCTTGATCTGATTAATATTAAGGGATATAGGATAGTGGTCAGATCCAATATGAAGTTTGGCAGAAAGAGTGCAAAAGTACCTAGCCATCCAGTCATTGGTTAAGAGGGCTCTATCCAGTTTCACCTGAATTAATTCCTTCCCAGTTCATCTATTAGACCAGGTATAGTCAATGCCCTCCAAATCCATATCTAATAGAGCTTCCTCATTGATAAATTCCATCAATTCAGATCTGATTTCCACTTGGGAGATAATCCCTCCCTTTTTTTCCCCATTCTTGAGAGGAGTGTTAAAGTCTCCCATAATCATCTAGCTAATTTATTGAAAGAGATTACGAATATATTTCAGTCTTTGCATATAATTTTGTCTACCACCTCTAGTGTTAGGGGCATAAACATTGATCAAATTCTAGCTAAATTTATCCTTGAGGTCAGTGATCTTGTCAACTAAAATGTTTATTTCACTATGAATTAAACTACACACAACATTTTTATTATTCCATAAAATCCCTATACCTCCTGAAGCTCCATCATAATCACCACCTATGCTCCCATAATCTTTAGATAGATGCATTCTTTCCAGTTTCTCTTTAGTCATTTTAGTTTCTTGAATGAGAATAATATAAGGTTTTCTATCTCTAACCATATTCCTAAGAACATCTTGTTTATGGAGGATATTAAGCCCTCGTATATTCCAAGAGATTACTTTCATTTTAAATACTTGGAGAACATATTTCAGGGATGGTACATTGTTTTCCATCCACTATATTTTGTTTTACTTCCTGCTCTCTTTTCTTCTTTTGTGATTCCCTTCCTTTCTTACTCTTAGGAGTGTCAACATCAGCCTTAATTTGTCTTCTGGTTTGAACTCCCCCTTGACTATAATTTTCTCATTTTTTAGCTAATTCACATGAATTACTGTTGTTTTGATCTCCTTTTTACCTAAATATTTGTTGGAACTTTTATTATTCTTTACTTGTGACCAAGGAGCTTCTTGGATGACCACTTTTGTCTCTGAAGTCAAGATTGTCTTCAATTTTTATTCTCTCAATAGATTTGAAATAGGGGATAAAGAATCATCCTCGCTGTCTTCAAAAGAATTTTCATTGAGATCAAGTTCCCCAATGATTCATTCATCAGGAATGGGAGAAACATCAGTAGAAGGGGGTAAATCTTCTGATCCAATCAAAATGGTTGCATTATTAGAATCTTCTAATCCCTTCATCTTAGGATGACCCTGCTCTTGATAAGAATCAATAATGACAAATTGATCAAAACCAAGCTATTTATCCAAAGTGATTTGGTTTTCAAGTTGCAAAATTGCCTCTGATTCATTACTATGTTGATCCACATTAGTTTGGTTTTCTGGAAGTTTTTTAACCTTAGAATCATCACTATTCAACCTCTCGATTCTGTCCTCCTAATGAGCATGATCAAAAGTATCTAAAGAACTAATAGAAGTATTATTTTTCTCTTTCCATACTTTTTTAGGTTCCCTTTTATGTTCTTCTTTTTCTTTAGATATTTTAAGCGGGCAATGTTTAGCCCAATGACCAACTTTTTTGCAGGAAAAACAAGCAAAGGGAAATGATTCATATTCAACAAATTGGATGTGCTTACCCAATTCAGAGTTGATAGTGATGACCTCTAGAAGATCCATCTTATGATGTATGTTCACACAAATTCTGGCATAGACTAATCTAGATCTAGCGAAAGTCATCGGGTCAATCAATAGAAACTCCCCAAATGCACTCACAAGACCAAAAAAAACATCCTCATGCCAGTATTCCATTGGGAGGCTAGGTAATCTCACCCAAACAAGGGTAGTATCAAATATATCTACATTTAGATCCAGATTCGTAACCCAATTTTGAAGAGCCAACAATGATTTGCCAAATATCCAAGGTCCTTTACATAGCACTTTTGATAAGTCTTCTATATTTGATAATACAAAAGAAAAAAAAACCCTTTGGCATTGCTGCTATATCCACTTGTCCCTTGAGTTTCCATTTACGATAGGTAAAATCCCTAACAAGCTCAATAAATTAGGTCTTGTCCCCGTGAAATTACCAACCAGAGTAAGAGAAATTGTTGAAATAGTATGATCCACAAGGGGATCAGGGATTGTTATGTTGAAAAATTCCTTGTTTTTGATTACGGTAAAAATAGGTTTTGAAGGGACCCCAAAACCCTTTAACAACAGAGAAGAGATAAAAGCATCAAAACCCAGAGAACAACAAGATGCCCCAAGCAAGGAAGCAGGCTACTAAAGGGACAAATCCTAGATTTAACAATAGGCAACTACAAAGAAAAAAACATAGCAAAAGGACGCTGGAAGAAAAATAGAGGAAAAAGCCACCAGCACTGAGATCAAGACAAAGTCTTCAGGAAGCTCTCAGATTCCTCCACCTGAGTCTGCATAGTCTTCACATTGTCTTTCAGTTTCTGAATATCCAGATCCTCAACCTCCTGCTTCTTTGACCTTGTACGAGTGCTAGGTCTCATCTGCTGGGTAGGATCAATAAGGTCACTGATCTCTTTGCTTCCTTCCAGCCAATTACTCAGAGACATCAAATTCTCCATAGTAGACCTCATACCTGTGTTCACTAGACTAAGCAGATGTTTTAGCATTTCCTCATTCCCGCTTATTTTCTTCTGGATAGGTATCATGGCTATCTTGACAGCTTTTTTGATTTTTTCTTCAATTTCAAAACCGTAATCATGCATAGGGACATTGGCATTATGAGAAACCTCCTTTCTGAGTAAAGACATAGTATCCTCAATCATAGAACTCTTATTTTCTAGTTTGATACATCTATTCTTGAGTTCTACCAAATCACTCTACACCCATTTGTCCAGATTATAGCTGTAGATGGATTTATTTTTTGCAATCTCAAGGGGAGTCATGATAATAGTCCTTCTGACCTATGAGTCCATCCTTCTGATTTCTATTTGAAGAGACTGAGGCTTTCTACCATGAATAATTCTCTCACTATCTTCTTCCTTATTCTCTTTCTCAGAGCTGGGAGAGTCATGAGACTCCAAATTTTCCTCTCCCAGAACCTTAAAATTGTTGTCCCCCAATTTTTTGCATTACTATCCATAATATTAGTATCAGTTTCTTTGTCTTTGTAGATAGCCTTCTCAACCTCAATCTCATTTTTCTCTTTACCTTCTATATTAACAATCTCCAAAATAGAGTTAAGCTTTTCGCTAGAATTCAGATTATCTTGACTTTCCTATTTCCTTAGCATTATTGATATCAGGATCCTCCGACTCCTTCACTTTAGGGATTTGGGTAGTGGGATTATCCTCTGCATTAGGATCCATCTGAAAATTCTTGACACCTTTAGTATCAGTTTCCTAAGGGATAAAGTTCTCACCATCAGGTTCTTGGAGGATAGGACTAATAGGGGAGTCCAGAACATTCTTTTCAGAACCAGAGGCATCGTATTGGTGCTCATCATTCTTTGGCACAACCAAAGGCTTAGCAGAAGATGACTCAAAGGGCAGAGAAGCTTTCTTAGTTTTAGGTTTCTTTGGCAGAGACCTGATAGTCTTCCTTTTTTTAATCTGGGCAGGGATAGGGTTGGGAATGTGGTCTCTAGCATAATCAGCTATTAGGAGGATAAGCCCGACATGAAGGATAGGGAAATTCTTCACTCTATAGTCAGTAATACTCTGGTTAAGCGAACAGAGGAGAAAGTAGGGGAAATAAATGTGGATCTCATGTCTAAAGTGATTAACTAGGGCAAAATGATAATTATAGACCCTAGAGAATCTACCCTCGAGAGTAAAGTATTCCATTATAACTTTAATAATAGAACCCCAAATTTTATCAATATTCTCCATGTCGACATAGTCTT
>JAGRRI010034360.1:0-26422 GCA_018584345.1 Thuja plicata
AACTATTTTTTCCTAAATAAGAGAGATTGTTTTCACAATCTTGTTTTTTTTTTTTTTTCTTCTTGTCATAATCTAACAATCTTCACATTTTCAACAATTTACCTAGTACTTGCCCAAGCCCATGCATCACCCCTTTTGGAAACCAAGATAAGCCACAGTCCACTTCAACTTCTCCACCAGCACTACCTTAGTAAACATATCTGCACAATTCTTAGGTGCATGATCTTTTTCAAGAGTTATTCCACCTCCATCAATAACTTGTCTAACAAAATGGTACTTAATTTCAATATGCTTGGTTCTATTATGATAAGATGGATATTTAGCCAAATGGATAGCACTTTGACTATTACTGAATACAATCACATTGTCCAACACTTTTCCAAACTCACACAAAAACTCCTTCAACCAAATTGCATATTTACATGCATGTCAGACAACCATATATTCTTCCTTAGTTGTGGACAAAGAAACTTTTTCTTGATGCTTTGACATCCAACTAATTGCTTCACCTACAAGTGTAAAGACATAACCTTATGTAGATCCCCTTTTGTCAAAATAACCATCCAACTAAGAATCAATTGAACCACACACCCAATCGCTCCAACCATTATAGGTGATACAATAATTACTTGTACAACAAATGCATGTGAAACATCTAGTCTTGTACATATCAACGTATACATTAAACTTCCTACTGCATTACTATAGTACACGAGACATATAACCATTTTCTTCCTTATTACTAGGACATAAACTTGAAAAAATATTAAAATGAGAAGCCAAAGTGATATTAATAGGTTTCACATTTTGCATATTTAATCTTATAAGGATCTTCTCCTCATATTTCTCCTGTGATAACCAAAGCTTAGCATGTTCCATGTCTCTATGTATTTCTCTACCCCAAATATTTTTTTCTCCTCCTAGATCATTCATATCAAAAGTCTTAGCCAACTGAGTCTTAAACTTATTAATTTCAACCATGCTTTTAATTTCTACAAGCATATCATCAATATATAATACCAAGATAGTGAATAAGTCATTTTCCAAAATTCTAAAGTAAACACAATGGTCATACTCACTTCTTACAAAGGTTTAGCTCACCATGAAGGAATCAAACTTCTTGTACCATTGCCTTGGTGACTACTTCAGGCCATACAATGAATTATTGAGTTTGCAAACAAATTTCCTATTGCGATCTTGAACAAACCCTTCTAGTTGTTCCATATATATCTCCTCATCCAAATATCCATGTAAAAATATTATTTTAACATCTAGTAGCTCTAACTCAAGTTCAATTAATGCAACTAATACAAATACAACTAAAATAGAAATAAGCTTAACAACTAGCAAAAACACCTCATGAAAATGAATACCTTCTTTTTGAGAATATCCTTTTGCTACAAGCCTTTCGTTGTACCTTTCAATTTTATCAACACTCTTCTTCAATTTGTAGATCCACTTCCAGTCAACAACTTTCCTACCCTTTTGAATTTCTACCAATTCCCATGTCATTTTCTTCTCTAAGGCATCCATTTCTTCTTTTATTGATGTTTTCCATTTAGTATTTTCAGTGTTATTCACTACTTCATGATAACAACTTGGTTCCCAATCATTAGAAATCAAAGAAATAGATGAAATGAAATCATCATGCATTTTAGGAGGATTCTTGACTTGTGTATATCACCTTAGACATGGTTGTTGTATTTCCATAGTTTCTTGTATGTTTTCTTAATCTACACCTCCTCCTTCTTCAGAAGGATTTTCTTGATCATTTTCTTCTGTAGAAGGATAAATTTCCAAATGAATTTGTTGATATTGCGGTACTTATTCCTGTTCCAAATCATTTTCTACAATATCTGATTTTGTTAGAGAGGATTCATCAAATACTACATCTCTACTAATGATGACTTAATGGGTAGTAGGATTCCACAATCTATATCCCTTAACTCCATCACAATAACAAAAGAAAGGAGTATTTCTAGAATTTAGGATCTAACTTAGAACATTGATTATTAGAAATAAGACCATAAGTATCACAACAAAAAAATATCAGATTTGAAAAATCACATGAATGACCTATCCATACCTCTTCAGGAATCTTACAATCTATTGCAATTAATGGTGACCAATTTACCAGATAGCATGCTCTATTATCTCCTTCTAGCCACAAATCTTGTTGGAATTTGGCATTACTTAGCATGCTTCTTTCTCTCTATAGAAGACTCCTATGCATACGTTCATTAACACCATTTTGTTGAGTAGTGTAAACTATGGTTTAATGCCTTACGATCCTAGCTTCCTTTCAATAATTTTCAAACTATAAAGATGTGAACTCGCCTCTATTCTCTTTTCTCAAGCACTTGATTGATCTATCAAGGGAATGGGATATTAATGAAAGGATCCTAGAGGATCTGAAATATATGTCTATAATGATGATGATAGGAGCTATGTGTAATGTATTTTTGGAAATGATGTTGAATGACATACGTAAAGGTTTTTTTGGGAAGATCTCATTTATGATGGAGAGGCCAAACTTTCTAGTTATTCTCATTTGCATTTTGGTTTCTTCCTTAAGAATATTGTGATACCCTTCTTCTCATTTTGTTATTGATTGGGGGATTTGCATAATGGGGCTGACAAAAACTATTTAGAACCCATTGTCTATGAGAAGTGGTAGAATATCCAGTCGATATGGAGTCAGATTTCTACTGGAAGATTAACAGGGTTTATTGAGAAACTCCATGGGGTCGATGCTCTTGTTACTGAGGCCTTTTTTTATGGTTGGAAAGATGGGGTTCTATGTATCTATATCTCAAAACTATAAGTAAATGAATAACATGTGGCTAAGGTTTCCAACACTGTGATTGAGTGTAGAAAATTCTACAAAGACAAAAACTAGCAGGAGCTTGTTGCAAGGTCTGGGCCCTTGATCTCTTTGTGTTTCAAAGAACATGGGTGGTTCATAACATGTCTTAACCAAATTTCATCTTTTTATAAGTTAATTGGTTTTATAGAGCATTAAAAGGTCAATCATTTGGTGGAACGACAACCAGTAGATCATATCAGATTCAAGGTCACGGGATCAAACCTCATGCTTGTACTGGGGATGATATTGTTTCAAAGTCTGATCCCTTGGTCTCTTTGTCCTATGCAACACAGAGGTGGTTTGTGACATGGCCTAATAACCATCCATGCTTGTATAAGTCGAGTGGTTATATCGTACCTTAACAAGTCAATCTTTTGGTGCAACTACAACCAACATGGCTTTGATAGAACTTTTATTCCCAAGCTATGGTGTTATGTTACTAAGTTTATCATGTGCTACCTTACCTTGGATGGTAAATTCAATAGAATATTTAGTTACCATTTTATTATTTTGAATCATTTTTGACGCAACAAGTGTGTTTCTTTACCATTTTATTTGGTTTCTTCTCTGAATATTAGTATTATCGCTCATGAGAAATATTTGGCTTCCCCCATACTCGAAGATGGTTTGATTCTATTTGTTATGTAATGTGTGAAGACATTGTATGTTGAGTGAAATAATGTTTCTAAGTCAGGGATTGAATATAAGAAAAAGGTTAGAGTGCACTACGATGATACTGTTACTCAAAATAACAGCATAGAAAAGAACAAACACAAATAGGAAAATATTGCATTTTTAGGGGTCCAATTAACATTATCCTTCAGGTACTACTGATTAACATTAAATTATTGCATTCATTGTCAAATATTATCATTGTACTCTAAGTATTCATCACATTTCAGAATTTCAAATTTATAACTGATCAATTACATTGTGCATTCAAACTAAATGTAATATACAAGTGTATTTTCATATTTCACATTTCATGTCACTCACAAGAGTACATTTGCAGACTAGAAAGCATGATAGAAGTATGGATTAGGGGTCCCATGCATTGCCTTGTTGTGTGTTGGTTGTCAGCTGGTTCTTTGTCAGGTCCTAGGTCTCCAAGTCCAGGTCTTCATCTTCATCAAGTCTTTAGGGTTTTTCCTGCATCATGAGAGAGAAAATGGTGTTAGATCCAGCTGGATCTAAGAAATGCATGAGACATAAAAAAACATACAATCCATTCTTCTAATGCTGCATATCAATCTGAAAAATTCAATGTAACAAAGAAATGTACATCCACACTAAGTGAAAGATAGTATTAAAGGGACTTGTTCTAAACATTAAACCTTTTACTCTTCATGATCATTTTGATGTATGTTGTTTTTTATTTTTTGAAACCAGATATCTGAATGGAAGGGACTTAGTAGTTCTATCTGAGAAACCTTTTTCAGAATTAGGTCAACATGTTAGTTTGACAAACACAAACAACCCAACCAACATTCATGTATGAGTGCCATCTCAGATAAACTCACACACAAACATTAATTGGTTCATTTTGTTTGCTGACCTAACAAATTGATTGGTGATATATGTGCAATTGATGAACAAGTAACTAAGTATAGCTAACAAGAGAAACGAATTTATTTTTACGAGCGCGTGCTCCAACTCCAACTTCACATAAGCCATTACATACAAGAAGGTTGTTTACATCACAAGAAGTTACAATTCATATTCATGCAGGAGGAGAAGATGCAGATGCATAAAAAGAGTCAATGATGTTGCACAAGACAGATGAGCAATGAAGGATTTTTAGGGAATATGTAGAAATGGAAGAGAAGGTGTTCACTGTCATCACGCAAGGAAAAATGAATGTAATGTTGTTACAGTAAGTATGCAAATGCAGAAAAGGCATATGAATTGAACTCATTTGAAATCAATATTTGAAAATACATGCCTAGTGATCAATCATGTTTCATTACTTTCATATTATGAAGTGTTACTGTCTATACCTACAAAATAGTAGGATTTGCAAAACATGGGGATGTATAACAGAATTGACAAATTGCATGTTAGCTGCAAGTAAAAGAATAGTGAGCAAGAATTGCAATAACAGTATGTTCATGTGCTTTCATGGAGTGAGCATTCACAAAGAACAACTACATTGTGAGCAAGAAAAATAGGATGTATTCATCAACTAAAGAACTCAAATGATGCTATGGTGATTCATGAGTTCAAGAGAGTACAGTATACATACCTTTAATGCAAGTTTCAAGTGATGATTTTATGCAGAGGAATTTAGCATAATACATCTTATTTTTGTATATTGGAATGTAATGGTCATCATGCATATAGAGAATACAATCATTCTTGTGAGATATGCATGTTTAGTAAGGTTCCTGCTATAAGTATTTCTTATGGGAGTCATGAGCCCGTGCTCGATCCCCACAGGCGGTATCTTGTATGCAATTAAATAAAAATGTGCTTTTTACAGTAAGACGGATAACACTCTCAGAGTGTTTAAACAAGTAATATTTTCATTTTGATAACATATTCTCATGGTTTTACCAGCAGAGAATGTTGTTTTTGTAAAATTATAAACGTGCTGGAAAAGAGAAAAAAAAACTTTATGTGTTTCTCAGACAATGAAGATAAACTTTGGCCTTGACAGAGAGAGACATGTTTTATGCTTATGACAGTATTGTCATGTTTGAAAAAATTAAGTGGAGTTCAGTTATGTACAACAAGATATTCATGGAGGAAGCCTGAGTTCATCTTGCAAACAAAACACTGACAAGCTTACACATGTTCAAGTTCACTTCTAGATTTACCATAATAGCTATGTGGGTATTCCTATTTTATTTCTATTCATAAAAAATAGTGAGAATTAATGAAAAAAATGACAGAAGACAAAGAAAGCTCAAGAAAATCTCAAGGTAAAGTAATAGTTCATGCTACAATGATGGAGTTGACACAAGAAGTAAGAAATAGAAACCCAAGTTTGTTGCTTAAAGATGTAAGTATTTTTAAGAGCCCATAAAAATGAAGTTAATAGAACCTGAGTTATTTAAAGATATGCAAAAGATTACAACTTGCTACAATAGAATGCATTTATTTCATGTAGAATTTTCAGAGGATGTGAGGGTAACTTATCTGGAGGAGAAATGACAAGAAGGCCAAGTTTGAAATGTAGAAGGGATGCCAAGTGTCACAGGTAGATGCTAGTAGAAGAAATGGAGACCAATCTTTGTATGTTCCAATAGAGAAAGCCGTGGCCAATTTAAGCTTCATTCATAGTTCACCATAAACTGGGAATGAGTCTGAAGCTGTAGCTTAAATATGCCAAGTTTCAAGACCGGATTCCATGGGTAACTCCACATCTTTCAACCACAGCTCAGACTTAGTCTAAGCTTACAGTGGTTTATTCAAAACCTATCAACTCCAAGCCCAAATTCAAAGCATACATCTAGCACCATATGTTATGGCATTAAAACCTCAAGAGCCCAAGCCATTCAGGCTATTTCTCATGTGTTTCTATGTAATGAAAGCTACGGGTGTTAAGTCACTATTTATAGAGCCCGAGTTTGAGCAAACAAAACACCAAACTCTAGCATCTTCGAAGAGAAAATCTACAGAAGGCACCATATGTTATGGAAAACAGAGCTCAAACTCACAGTTTCCCACAGAGTTCAAGAAGCCTAAACTTCTTCACATAGTCAAGATGCATATACAATTCCATTGATTATGACTTCCAAAGTGCTAGAATCAACCAAGCATGGTGGTGCCACAGAGAAACCCTAAGTGTAATGAGATGAATAAACACTATGTAATGTGTTTTACCCATTTTTCAAATCCACTGCCAAATGGAGTTAATCCATTTTTAGTTCACAGTGCCTCGACATTCCCCAAAATAGTGTCATGTTAGTACTTTTGTGCCACGAAGACAAAAGTCTATATTTTTTAGTGGGTGTGATCATGTTAGCTATGAGCTGTGGTTGAGCATGGAGCTGAATTTATCTTAACTTAGCTAGACTATGGTCGAGTTTCTTCGGATTTAGGGTTTGTTCATACTATGGTGTCAACTTGGGAGTTAGCTTTCCATCCTATGGTGTTGGGTTATGTTTTGGGGTTTATGAATTTAGGGGTATGCATATTTTATATATCATGTAGTAAGGTTGGTGAATGTGTAAAAAGATGTATCTTTTATGCACCAACTTTAGGGGCCATGTTTAGGGCTAGACTTAGGGCTTGATTTAGGCCACTTATTAAGCCTTAGGTTGGATTATTCTCTATTTTGGAGGACTTTTGGAGGGAGATGATTTTCAAAATTGGGTCATATGGGCTATATAGTTAACCTTTTACTTCATGTTTAGGGGTTGTAAGCTTTGGAGAGAGGGCTAAAAGTGAAATCATTGTTCCTTGATAGCTTGGAGATCCTTTTGTAACCACTTTGTCAGATTTTGAGAAGAAATAGAGCATATGATTTATTGCCTTACATATTTTTGAGCTTCAAAATCCTATTTTCATATTTCTTTGCAAGTGTTTATTTAATTTATATCCAAGAGAAGTGAGTATATCCATACTCCTCCTAAAGTTGATCAACAATTCAAAGCCTTGTAAGGAATCTATATGTTTGTTGATTGGTCAAACTATTTGTGGTTCAATCCTAGTAGTGAGATTTGTCAGCCTATATGTTTAGAAGAGATATTAAGTATCAAGCCTTTGATATATGAGTAGAAGTTATTATTTTATCTCTCAAGCAAAGTTTGAACCCATTTTTGGTGTATCACCTCACTTTTACTTCCATTTTTGTTTCAAAAGTTTCCTTCTTCCCTTTTCCCATTAAGTTATCAATGACGAGGTTATATCCCATATCAAATAGGAACCAGCCTAGAATCCGTAGACTCCTTCTCAATCATAGTGCACCCACAACTAGAGAAGGTTTCCATTGTTAGGGTAGAGTACTGTTAAAGCCCAATGTCTAAGTTGGGTTGGTAATTATAAACCTCAACAGGTTTTGGCATGCTTAGTGGGACCCCTTGTGATACATGAACAAAATCCAAACAAGGAGTGGAAAAGAGTTTGAGTATTTTCAATTATCACATACTAGGAGAGGAAGAACTTTATAGAGAGAGCCTAGAGGTACAAAAGAGCTCTCCTTCCAGCCTGTATCAAGGGGTAGGAAGCTAGGAAGACCAAGAACAAGAAGATCTAAGTGAACTAATGGGGTGCTTAATCAAGCTGTAATGCTTCAAAGTGTGATTGATTCACAACCCATTGCATCTACTGATGAGACTCAACAACACCCTAATCTAACTACTTTGGACACTGCATTTCTAAATTGGCAAGAGGAAGAGTTCAATGGAGTAAGTAATGATTCACCTATATTAGCAAACACAAGAGCCAAGAAGAGAGCTCTAGAATCATAGCAGTCAGCTGCTAGGTTTGTTGCCACAACTCAATCACCACTAGTTCCTCCTATTTCTATTCTAAAGGGGCCCTCTACTCTTGCAAACAAAGAACCACAACATTAGAGACAGACAGATCGGACCATTGGTAAATCACCTCAAAAGGTACAACTTGTTGTTCCCTATAATATTGTTGATAACATGAAGAGGATGAGTGTTTCTGTTTCTATGTGGGATTCATTACCCATTCTAGGACAAGATGATTTATTGAAGGAAGAGTTGTCTAAAGGGACAACAAGTTCACAACAAGATGTTCAGAATCCTCCTAGAGTGGTTATGGTTAATTCAGAGACATCTAAAGTTCAGGAAGCAATATCTGAAGAGGAAAAGAAGCCAGCTAAAGTGCAGTGACCACCACCACAAGTGAGTAAAAAGAATGCAGATTTGAAGCAGTTAGTAGTTATAGTTTATAAGAAGCCAAAAAATGTGCAAAAGATAGAAGAAAAGGAAGGTAAGAAAACTGTAAACAGTAAGCCTCCTCCTTTTTATGTTTCTTTGATCATTGGAAACAAATTAGTGCATAATTGTATGGTAGACAGTGGTGCAACCAACACTGTAATGCCAAAGAAGATAACTGATTTGTTGGATTTAAAGTATGAACCTCTTGAGAAAGGAGTGTTCTAGCTTGATAGTACTTTAGTCAAGACCTTAGGGGTTGTTAAAAATCCAAGCTTTACCTTACACTCATGTCCAAAATTTGTAATTTCTCAAGATATTTTTGTCATAGAACTGCCACCCTATTTTTCCCTATGTTTATCAAGGGACTTCACAGCCAAAATAGATGGATATTTCTTATCTAATTGGTCCCACTTATATTTCAGAACTAGATGTGGTACTAAGGTAACTATAAAATCATATTTATGGGCCAAAGATCATATAGAGCCTTATAATCCTAGCCCCATTAATGCAAGTTGTGTGATCATGGATCCAACAGAGATCAATGATAGTCTAGCTTATAACACACAAACAAAGGAGTATCCTGAGATTATTCTGGATGAATGGGAAACTACAAATGATCAAGATGATGGTGTTTGATGCTGGATTTGGTAATTATATGATGTTGGAATCTGATGCAGTTTTGCCTAATCTGATTAAAGATAAATGTTATCAATCTGAATTATCTAACCATCTATGAGACTTATACTTTGATGGATCTAAGAATAAAGATGGTTTTGGTGTAGGAGTTATGTTAGTTTCACCTCATGGGGATAAATTTTATGCTACATATAAGTTATATTATTTGTGCTCTAACAATATAGTTGAATATGAAAGTCTTATTCAAGCTTTAGAGTGGGCAAGGAAAAGAAGGATCAAATGCTCGAGGGCATTTGGGGAAAGTGAGTTGATTATAAAATAGGTGAGAGGTATCAATGCTATGAAAAATGATCTTTTAAAGCTGTATAAATCTAGATTTTTAGATATTTTAGATAATGTTGATGCATTTAACCTCATTTCTATTTCTAGAAGGAAAAATATGCATGCAAATAGGGTGGCTAGTATTGGTGCTCATGTTTCAATTACTGAAAATAAAGGACAGATCTTAGATCAGTCACATGTCAAAATTGTTGTGAGGCCATCTATCCCAATCAATGATATCAATTGGAAGGTGTTTAAAACTGATGAACATATTTTAAGTTTTATGACTAAAACAAAGGACTTCTCAGCTTCAAAAAATGACAAACTCAGTCAGAAAATGGAAAATCAAATGATTCAGCTGAAGACTAACAAGCTTCTAAGCGGATTGGTCAGCCTAGAGTCATCTTTCAACTTTGATGATCAATTAAAAAAGAATAAAACCAGCTTTCTAATCAAGGAAGATCATTATGAAGAAGTGGAGATATTCAGAGACAAGTATTTGAAGGTTGGTAACATTAATTCTCCTCAAGAAAAAGAATTGTTTATTGATTTGTTTAGAGAATATAATCATGTGTTTGCATGGGATTATTCTGACTTGAAAGGATTTGATCCTCAATTAACCCAGCATACCATATAACTAGAGACAAATTCTAGGCCAATCAGACAGAGGCAAAGGCCTATTAACCACAACTTAGATCCTTTAATGTTGAAAGAACTTAATAAAATTCTGAATGGTGGTATCATTCTTCCTATCAAGCATACATCTTGGGTTTCAAATCTTGTTCCTATGAGGAAAAAAAAATGGAGAGATAAGACTTTCTGTAGACTTTAGAGACCTTAACATGGCATCTCTAAAAGATAGGCACCCTCTTCCTTCTATCGAACATATCCTTCAATATGTCTCTGGTTATGAAAGATTCTCCCTTCTTGATGGCTGTTCTGGCTATAACTAGGTATTAGTAAGAGATGAAGATCAGTTTAAAACTACTTTCACCACCAAATGGGGTACAATGGCTTATAGGAAAATGTCATTTGGATTGTCAAATGCACGAGCTACATTCCAGAAAGCAATGGACCTAGATTTAAGGAATTTGATGTATAAATTTGTTCTAGTATATCTAGATGATGTTGTGCAATTTACAACAAGGTTACAAACTAGCACATAGATCATTTGAGACAAGTGTTACAAAGACACAGGGAGTTTAGAATCTCTCTAAACCCAAAAAATCTGATTTTGCAGTACATGAAGGTAAGCTTTTAGGATACCAAGTGTCTAAAGAAGGTACAACTATTGATCCTGAGATGATTTATGCAATTCTGGAATTATAATTGCCAAAACATAAGAAAGGATTGCAGAGTTTTGTTGGAAGGATAAATTTTGTTAGACACTTTATTCCTAATATTGCTAACTTATTGAAACCTTTGACTACCATGTTGAAAAAAGTTGTACCTTTCAGCTAGACTGTTGAGGGAAAGAAGATTTTTCAACAGATCAAGTAGGCTTTGTCTTCAACCCCTACTTTAACTAATCCTGATTTCTCTAAGGATTTTATTTAATATTCTTATGGTGGTATTGACATTATTTCAGCAATGCTGGTGCAAAAGGATGAGGATGAACATGAGCAACTAGTTGCATTTTTTAGAAGAGGTATGGATTATTATGAGAAAAGATACAAATTTGTAGAGAAATATGTACTAGCTGTTATTAAAGGCTTAAAAAAGTTTAAGAATTTAGTTTCTAGGAATAGAATACATCTAATGGTTGCACCTCCTACCATTAAAGAGTTTTTATTGAATAAATATGTCAATGAAAAGAGGGCATGATGGATAACAAGAGTTATAGAGTATGATGTACAAATCCATGTGACCAAGCTGGTTAGAGGCCAAGGCTTTTGTCCTTAGATGGCAGAAGGAGAAGACAAAGTCGAAGCAATTGAAGAGGCTTCCTTGCCCCAAGGTAACTCTGTACTAATCAATGATTTGGCATCCTGGTTATCAGATATGACCAGATTTCTACAAACTGGTCAATGTCCAACAAATCTTGATAAAGCCCAAAGAAGATACTTCAAGTTACAATCTATTCTTTATGTTCTAATTGATAATACTCTTTATAGTAAAGATTTTTTTGGTATGCTTCTCAAATGCATAGATTATGTTGATCAAACAAGATTTTATTTAAATTCCATGATGGATCTTGTCGAGGGCATTTTAGCCCTAAAATTACATCCTGGAAATTTGTAAGAGCTGACTATTATTGGCCAAATTTATTCAAAGATGCTCATTCATGGGAAAGAAAATGCCAAAAGTGTGCTATGTTTGCAAGAAAACAGAGGTTGGCAACATTGTCATTAAAGCCAATTATTGTGGATTAGACATTTAATAAATGGGGAGTGGACTTTATAGGTCCAATAAATCCTAATTATAGTGCAGTTCATAAGTGGATCTTGACTACCACAGACTTTTTTACCACATGGACTAAAGCCATTTCACTAAAGGAATCTACTAGATCTGCTTTATTGAAATTCTATAATGATAACAAGGTTTGGGGTCCCTCGGTTAATAGTGTCAGATAATGATTTAGCTTTTGTTGGATCAACTATAATAGAGTGGGCTGTCGAGAATGAAATTTATTTAAATACTTCTTCAAACTATTATCCTTGGGGTAACGGTCTTGCTGAATCTACCAATAAAAACTTGATTAGGATCATTAAAAAGACTCTACAAGGAAACTAGAGGGATTAGCACTCTAAACTAAAAGAAGCCTTATGGCTGGATAGAATAACACCTAAATAGGTTATTGGGAATTCACCTTCTGTCCTAGTTTATGGTAAAGAGGCTAGATTGCCAATTTCTATAGAATTTCTAGCTTTACCGCTTGCTGATCAAATGTTGTTGTTTGAAGGGGAAGATCCTCTTAAGCTGAGATATGTTGAATTGCTGCAGGTAGAAGAATAAAGGAAGAAGGCATTGGGGAGTATGGAATTAACGCAAGCACAAAATAAGAGGTATTTTTATAAGAGAGCTATATCTAGGGATTTAAAGAAACGTGATCTAGTACTCAAGTGGGATGTATTAAAGAGTAGACTAGGCCAACATGATAAATTTGACAATTTTTTTATCAGGCCCTTTTGTTATTAAAGCTTGCAAAGAGAATAATGCTTATCAGTTGTCCACAACTGATGAATAAGTTTTGCAAATTCTAGTTAATGGAATACACCTCAAGCTTTTCTTTGAGGGTTAGGTTTAATCTAAGTTTCATTTTCAATAAGTGATGTCCAAGAACTAGGTCTTTAGGTTGCACGAGTCTAGATTAGATTCATTTTCATTAAATAATGGTTGCATTCATGGTTTCTAGTTTTCTAACCCTGTCACCCAAGGATAAGTTATGTAGGTTATGTCTAGCAGGCATACATCTAGCAGAAGTCACAAAAATTGTTACCCAAAATAACAACATACAAAAGAACAAACACAAATAGGAAAAGATTACATTTTTAGGGATCCAATTAACATTATCCTTCAAGTACTGTTGATTAACATTTCATTATTGTATTCATTGTCAAATATTATCATTGTACTCTAAGTATTGTTCACATTTTAGAATTTCAAATTTATAATTGATCATTACATTGTGCATTCAAACTGAATGTAATATACAAGTGTATTTTCATATTTCACATTTCATGTCAATCACAAGAGTAAATTTTTAGAATATAAATCATGATAGAAGTATGGAGTAGGGGTCACATGCATTGCCTTGTTGTGTGCTGGTTGTCAGTTGATTGTTTGTTAGGTCCTAGGTCTCCAAGTCTAGGTCTTCATCTTCATCAAGTCTTTAGGGTTTTACCTACATCCTGAGAGAGAAAATGGTGTTAGATCTAGTTGGATCTAAGCAATGCATGAGACACAAACAACATACAATCAATTCTTCTAATGTTGCATATCAATCCGACAAATTCAATGTAACAAATAAATGTGCATCCACACTAAGTGAAAGATAGTATTGAAGGGACTTGTTCTAAACATGAAACCTTTTACTATTAATGGTCATTATTATGTACTTTGTTTTTATTTTTTGAAACCAAATATCTTAATGGAAGGAACTTAGTATTTCTATCTAAGAAACATTTTTCAGAATTAGGTCAACATGTTAGTTTAACAAAAAAAAAAACCAACCAACAATCATGACTGAGTGCCATCTCAGATAAAACTCACACACGAACATTAATTGGTTCATTTTGTTTTCTGACCTAACAGATTGATTGGTGATATATGTGTAATAGATGAACAAGTAACTAAGTAGAGATAACAAGAGAAATGCAGTATCATCAGCCCGTGCTCGTACTTCACATAAGCCATTACATACAAGAAGGTTGAATACATCACAAGAAGTTACAGTTCATATTCATGGAGGAGAAGATGCATATGCATAAAAAGAGTCAATGATACTGCAAGAGACACATGAGCAATGAAGGGGTTTCAAGGAATATGCAGAAATGGAAGAGAAGGTGTTCACTATCATCATGCAAGGAAAAATGAAAGTAATGTTGTCACAGTAAGTATGCAAATGCAGAAAAGGAATATGAATTGAACTCATTTGAAAACAGTATTGGAAAATGCATGCCTAGTGATCAATCATGTTTTATTAATTTCATATTATGAAGTGTTATTGTCTATGCCTACAAAATAGTAGGATTTGCAAAAAATAGAGATATATAATAGAATTGACAAATTGCATGTGAGCTGCAAGTAAAAGAACAATGAGCAAGAATTGTAATAACAATATGTTGATGTGCTTTCATGGAGTGAGCATTTATAGAAAACAACTACATTGTGAGTAAGAAAAACAAGGTGTATTCATCAACTAAAGAACTCAAATGATGCTATGGTGATTCATGACTTCAAGAGAGTAAACTATACATGTCGTTAATGCAAGTTTGAAGCGATAATTTTATGCATAGGAATTTAGTAGAATACATCTTATTCTAGTATATTGGAATGTAAAGTTCATCATGCATACAAAGAATACAGTCATGCTTGTGGGATATGCATGTTTAATAAGCTTCCTACTATAAGTATTTCTCATGGGAGTCACAAGCCCGTGATCAAATCCCATGGGTGGTATCTTGTATGCAATTAAATAACAATGTGCTTTTTACACTAAGATGGATTACACACTCAGAGTGTTTAAACATGTAATATTTTCATTTTGATAAAAGATGCTCATGGTTTTACCAGTATAGAATGTTGTTTTTGTAACATTATAAACATGGTGGAAAAGAGAAAAAAAAAATTTATGTGTTTCTTAGACACTGAAGATAAACTTTGGCCTTCATAGAGAGAGACATGTTTTATTCTTATGACAGTATTGTCATTTTTGAAAACATTAAGTGCACTTTAGTTATGTACAACAAGATAGCCATGGAGGAATCTTGAGTTCATCTTGAAAAAAAGAACACTTACAAGCTTGCACATGTTTGAGTTCACTTCCAGATTTACCATAATAGCCATGTGGGTGTTCCTATTTTATAAATTCCTTACAAGTATATGTTTGTTGACTGGTCAAGCTACTTGTGGTCCAACCAGTGAGATTTGTTAGCCTATATGTTGAGCAAAGATATTAAGTATCAAGCCTTTGATATATGAGTAGGAGTTATTATTTTATCTCTCAAGCAAAGTTTGAACCCATTTTTTGGTGTATCAGCTCACTTTTACTTCCAGTTTTGTTTTGAAAAGTTTCCTTCTTCCCTTTTCCCATTAAGTTATCAATCAGGAGGTGATATCCCATATCAAATGGGAACTGGCCTAGAATCCGGAGACTCCTTCACAATAATAGTCCACCCACAACTAGAGAAGGTTTCCATTGTTAGGATAGAGTACTGTCAAAGCCCCAATGCCTGAGTTGGGGTGGTAATGCTAAACCTCAACATATACCTCCTCTGATAATGATGATATGAATTGTAATGGAAATAAGGTTTTTCATATCTATGACAAGAAAGCTCGGTCATCTTCTACGTCGAGGATTCCTTGTACTAACCCTATAATCTATAAGAAAATTGTGCTATTAGATGATAAGAATCAAAATATGTCTTAAATTTTTTGGATCCTAGTACTGATGTAAAAGGTAAAGGTGTGGCTAGGGCTTCCCTATCAAGTACTAAAGGAAATGAGAATATTTTTGGATCCCCCTCTATTAAGGATAAATGTATACCCTCTTGGTATAATAATTTCCCTTCTCAACCTGAGTGTTGTGAGCTCACCAATGATGTGGATATTGATCTATAGACACCCATTGATAGGGGTAGGATTACCTTGAAGGAGATGGGTTCTTCTCTTCTAGATAATACTACAAGCATTGCTAGTCTAAAGAATTTCTTGGATAATCAAAGCTCCCTATTTCACATATTATTTTGGAGATGAACTCTTTGAAGGAAAAATCAAGCAAACCCATGGAGAATTTGAAAAATATTCTTGCTAATGCGCAGTTTCTAGAGAATGGGGCCGAGAACCTGAAAGAGGACCATGAGAAATGTATAAAATCTCTATAGGATGATTATTGAAGGCTCCATGACAATATGAGAGCTTTTGTGACACTGAAAAAATAAGATAAGGAAAACACCAATTATGCCCTTCGAAGCCTTAATGAACAGGTCGAAGCACTCTAGGCTATCTCAAAGGAAATTTCCTCTTCTCCAATGGTTAGTATCAAGTCAGCCAAGAAGGCTAAAACTATGGATATATGTGCTCGAAAGAAATACATCGTTATTTTAATAGACATTAAATCTTACAAAGAAGATACAAAGAAAATCATGCTAGGCCCTAATACAAGGCTTTTCCACAAAGATAAGGGTATGACTCTTGTAGATAGTATCATTAGGAAGGTGAAAAACATCAATGCTGATATCATTCAAAAGAATGATAGTCTTGTGAAAAATTTGTAGTTTTGTTGAGTTTCCTTTTTATGGTTTTCCTAGGTTTCTTTGCCTTGTGTTAGTCCAAGATTTTTGGCATCTGTTTAGTGTCTGGGTCTCGGCTAGTTTTTTTTTAAAGACTTTTTTGTTGTTTTGTTGTTAAACATTGCATTTTTAGTCCTTGTAAACCTAGTTTCCCTTTAATATAAAAAAAACTTTAAGCCACCAAGTAAGAGAATTGATTTACACTGGACATGTGCTTTAAACCAATGAAAAGGTTATAAAACTAGGATATAAATATCCTTAAAAAAGATAAGATCCTTACATAAAAAAACAACTCCATACAAGAAAGGATATCATGTAAAGAAAAAATACCACATAAACATGAGAAAGTGGATCGTTAGAAAGGGACAATCATAAAATGAAAATTTTCCTCTGAAGGGTGAATGAAAGGGAAAATATAACACATTGTATATCATATGTGATAAATATTTTATAATAAACATGCACTTTCAGGCAAGGAAAATGTTGTGAACAAAGATGTAAATCTCCTGAAAAAGAGAAAATCCTCATGTAACACTAATAAATATATGCAAGAAAGGACATCATATTATAGAAGAAACAAGTCAACAAAGGGTAATATCTCTTTTTTTAAGGAAGATAAAATGAGGAAGGATGATCAAGTATATAAACCTTTCCAATTGCTAGATAAGGGAATTCTTTTCAAAGGACAATGTATTATGCACCCCAATTGGAAGGTCATTAATAATAGACATGCACTTTTAAGAAAAGAAAAGGTTTTAAACAAGGATGTAAAACTCCTAAAAAAGAGAAACAATCATCATCATGTACAAACAAACAATTAAATGCAACAAATTATATCATGTTATAAAAGATACAACACACCAAAGGGAGAAAATGGGCACTTGGGATAGATAGAAGATTGAAATAGTACCCTTTTCCCCTAAGTATAGAGATAAGGAATAATAAAAACTATTGTGTTGCTCACAAAGTATTATTGGAGATAAAATTTCACCACCATGAATGATAATGCGCCCTCAAAGGATAAACTACCATTGTCACATAGTGAGGAGGAACAAAATAGGAACTTCGATGTTATTTATAATGATCAAGAACAAAGTGACATTCATTATTATTTTTCATTTGAGTCATATCACAATTAATGAATTATTAAATTTTACACTTTAAATTATAACATTCATTAGTCTTATGGAAAATAAATTGATGATACCTAAAAATGGAAGGATTTTCTTTCATCTGTTTGCTATTTTTTTCTTTATTTTTTAAGGAAAGAGTAATCAGGTTGGCATGTAAAAGTTGAAATATAATACTCTTGTTGTAACGGAATATAGGAGAAGAATTTATAGATTTATTGATTAAATAGGGAGGTTGGTAGACTAGAGCTTCTTTGGATGAGTGCTATACAGATTTCTCATGGCTTTAAATACTTGGTTGTACACATCCTATACCATGTCCATCATCAAGGTTTGAAAAAAAAGGGTTACTCTTAGGTGGAATTGGATTGAAATTTATAGAGGTCCAATTAATATCGATACATGCATCCAAGTAATGGATTTGAGTCTCAAATTAAAGGATTTTGTTTTTATTATGGAAGGTGGGCATGAAGTCTATTGTTTCCTTACAATCATCTTGAATATTTGATCTTTTGCTTGTTTTTATTAGAGAAATAATTGAAGGACGAGATGAAGGTTCAATATTAAAAGTGTTAAATTGATTAGGATCCTTATGTGCTAAGGTTTAATTTTTAGAAGGGAGAGTATCAAGGATATTATTCTCTTTTTCCCAAGTATGTTCATGAATATGGAAGATTTTAGGAAAGGGATAAACATCACTCATTAATGCCCAATCTTTGGAGGGAGGGTTATTGAAATGTATAGGAAAAGGAGCGTGATTAAGGGAATTGTCAATAATATCACCCTCCTCCACCACAAAATCACCCTCTTTCACTAAGGTAGACTCATGAGAGAGGTTCATATTAAGATAATAATCAACACCATTCTCTAATGGTTCATCCGAAAGAGGGGGATTATGGAAGGATGTATTAAAAGTGTCTTCTTGCATAAATATATTTTAATGAGAAAAAGTGGATTTGGGAAATTAATCAATGATAAGTTCATAAAAGTGATTGCATGGATCTTAAATCCTTGGATCATATTAATCAACTTTTGGCATAGTTAGAAATCATAGAGGAATCCTCAATAGAGATTAATTCATCAAGGGATTCATCTAACATATAAAATTCATTAGTGCAAAAGGGCTTATCAAAGGTAGTAAAACCTTGTAAAAAGGAATAAGACATTTTGTAATGCAATAAGATAATGTAATAAAACAAAGCATAAAGGGTAATGATATAAACACACATAAAAATAAATTATTTTTTATTTTTTTAACATTCAAATCCAATGCAAGAATCAACTAGATATATGAAATAGGCAATAACAATATGCAATTTTTATGTCTTTTTTACCAATGAATGCAAAAATAATATTAATAATTAGAAATAAATGTAAAAACGTAACACTGTAATGCATATAAGTTAACTATAAATAAAAAATCATAAGTGGAAATTTTATGAGTCAGGCTAACCGAAATGTACAGTAAAAAAATAGGGATTAATAATTGGTCAATCCTATTTCCTTCTTACACATTAGGAAGGATAGATAACACAATAGGTTTAGAAGGGTTCAAGCACTGAATGAGTATTCAAATTTATTCACTATCATAGAATGGAGATGGGGAGATATGAGAACTAAAATTAAATGAAGGAAATTACTGACTTTCACTAGTAAAATTGGCCCCTATTTTCGATGAAAATTGGATGAATTATCTACGCAGATTGGTTGAAAGACCCACAAATTGCTTTGTCGGTATTTTTATCGTCGAAAGATTGAAACATTCTTGTTAAAATTGAAATTTTTACACAAACTTGGTTGAAATTAGCATATTCAAACGTCCACATTAATTTTCAAAACTGTACCCAACGTTCGTCAAAATATTCAAAAAGTTTCGACCAAATTTAGTCGAAATGTTTGAAATTTTTTGACATAGAATGGTTGAAACATTTTGACTAAACTCTTTCTATTTCAACTAGAATGTCAAACCCACGACACAAGATTTTGACACAGAATGGTTGAAACATTTTGACCAAACTCTTTCTGTTTCAACCAGGATGCGAAACCTACGATGCAAGCTTTTGACCAATTAAGGTCAAAATTTTGACGAAAATTGAATTTAAAAAAAAAAAAAAATTTGAAACCAAATAGCCGCAGTTTTGGTACTCGGCTTCAATAAAAGATGGACCAATAAAAAAATTCTCCTTGCTCTCTAACAAACAAGTCTTGAACCAAGTGAGAAGCTATAAGTTCACGACTTCAACTTATAGCTTCTCACTTGGTTCAAGACTTGTTTGTTAGAGAGAAAGAAGAAATTTGTTATTTGTCCATCTTCTATTGAAGCCGAGTACCAAAACTTAGGCTATTTGGTTTCAAAATTTTCTCATTGAGTTTGGTATTCAATCTAAACAACCATCAATCATATTTTGAGACAATCAATGTGCTACTCAAATATCATGTATCCCAATCCATCATCAAAGGACCAAGCATATTGACATCCAGATACACTACATTGGGGATCTCATTCATGGACAAGTCATTAGTCTACTATTGCCCAACATCCAAGCAAGTTGCCAATATTTTTACCAAAACCTTCACGTAAAGAAAGTATTCTTATTTGTTAACTTTGTTGGGGGTGTGGGATGCTTCATCTTGTGGGGGCCATACATGGTCTTGTTGTGCCTTGATACATAGATTTTAGTGGACCTTTGGGCTTCATGGCTCTGTCCTAGTCAAAAATTTTCCCGTTGTGCGACCTATGAAATTTGCGGTGCTCATCTTCATTCTTTTCCATCTGGAGATAGAATTATTTCATATTATGTTTTTAAAATAAGAATTGCTGTATGGAGGAAAATAAAGCAAACGTGTAACTTCGTTATCAGCAAACCCTTTGATTTCTTTGTGGATTGATAATATTTTCCTCATATGATGTATTCAACTTTGACCAATATTACTGAGAGGAGATACACACATCCACAATATCATGCAAGAGAGAGGGGGCATCGGGGGATGCAGGGGGATGCAGGGGGAGGGGTGAGTACAAGGACTATACCAATCATCACATTCACACCTTAGAGGTTGAATTTTTTTCACGTCAACCTCCTCAATTAGAAAAAGAAGAGAAGTTCAATATAAGAACTATAATGTAGAATCCATAAATCAACATTAATATTTTGAGTGATTATAAACAAATAAATAGTATAGTGTAGACTTCAAGTTTAATATGAGACATGTTGAGTTTATTTTTCAAAGGCCTTGTCATTATTATGAAGGTAGAGGAAGATGAAGTGAAAGAAATAGGATATGAGTGACAAAAATAAAGCCAATATAAGGCTATTATATACCTATAGCAAGATTCATACAAGAGTAATGTATTTGGAAAATAAAAATACTAATAAGATATTATTTAGGCATGACAAGTTACTTATTGTTAATTAAACTCAGACAACTATGTTGCCTAACTTTTGTAACCTATATTTTCTAAAGACATTGTAATATCCCCTACCAGTTTGAAACAATTATTTTTCACTTATTTAAATTGAGTATTTTGTCAAACAGTTGGTATGCATGTGAGAATGAAGGGTTTTTCTCTGATAGTTATGTTTTGTTGATACTACAAACTTCATTTCAATAGATTTATTGATGTTGATATTCATTCATAGAAATGAAGGAATGCAAGGAATTTATTGATATTGATACTCAATCTTCAAGTAAAAATTTTTTGTTATCACAAAACATAAACTGATATACAAAGGAGGAGATTGTTTGACTGTAGATTGATATTCTGAGCAGAAAATTTACAAAATAATAAATTACAAACCAACCTTATATTGTTCCACATAATGTGCCGAGGTGTGGAGGTCCACGAGAGAAATTACTGGGTAATTTGACCGGGGTTGAAAATGCATAACTGCTAGAGTATGGTTGGGAAGTGTTCAACTACTTCCATAGGAGGAGAGAATATTTAATTCCACTATGCAATCCATGGAGCTTAGACTTGAAAATTTTCATTTGTCCTAATATATTTATTGATGTTGATTTTGTGAAAATGATGGTTAAGAATTACCACCCAGGTTATAGAGATATTCTAGCTGCAGATGGTAAACCTATGGTGTTCATAGCTAGGGAAACAATTGCATAAGCATTCTATTTAAACAAGTCAGAGTGATATTTAGTTGCATTACATAAACTTCTATTCTTGGGATCCATTTATTAATATGCTATAAAGATATAATAACAATATGTAGATAATAGCTATCACAATCTAATTTAGACAAGGTATACATACACAAGCTCACACTCTTTGAGACATATGCCCTTTAAGAAACTTTCTAACATATCTGATCTGCAGATGTACTCTCAAATATCTTGTTAGCATTGCCAACTTCAAATCCATCCCACCTATGGAACTCCAAGATTTGTAAATTAAAACAAGAGTTAGAAACAATAGATTTAGAACCAATAGATTTTGATCTTATTGACTTATTTCTAACACCCCACCTATAAATAAAATCAAGTACCTTGGATGTATAAATGAATTCAATAAACATAAATTTTTGACATTAGGGGAAAGTTGACATACCAAGGGAAAGAAATCAGGACCAAGCATGATTTAGAAGATCTGATGTCTCGATGCACAATGGTTCCTTCACCACATTCCTCATGCAAATACCTCAGTCCTTTGGAAACCCATATTGCAATCCTTCGCCTTGCTACCCATGACAATATCTTGGGTCAAGAAAGGTGGTCAGTTTACATCTGATATTTCTAAACAATAAGCATTAAATTTTTTGGATGACTCATATTCAATCAAACTACTGTAAACCACCAATTCATTCCAGACATTTGTATACTGTATAATACAACCAAACATTGTTTAAAATGAAAGTAAAAAAATGGACTTGCCTAATACAATCCATGAAGCTCTAGCATTGTTTGCTTTCTGTACTATGATATATGCTGGAGGATATCCTGCAGAAATTTTGATTTCCATCCTCACCTGTTATACGAGATCAAAATGAAAGGATATAGAATCTATGAAGTTTTACAATCAATTAATTAGTGTTTACTTTCGAAAGTGTGTATTTTTATTTTTATAATTCTCCTATCAAAAAATGAACAAACATACATTATTATAGAATGATCCAAATAAAAAAAAATACATAGCGTAAATATAAAAATGGTGAATTCATGATATTCCAATATTGAAGGTGAGGAAAATATTGATGAGAATTGTTATTACTCTTTTCATATTGTAACGATCATAAAAATGCCTGAGAGATTCCATATACATCTCTTTCTTGAGGTTGAATTCTCCTTGTAGGTGTTAAATATTTTATTGGCGACATCTATCGATAAACAAATACTATGAGGGAGACTTTGATTGCGGTAAGGGCCAAAAATATATGGTGTAGCAATGTGATGAACTAATTAATAACATGTATCTCCTATGGTACACATGAGCTCGATGTTTTGATCTTATAAAGGTAGTAATGATAAAATCCCCAAATATGAAAGCTCTTATGGTGCCACGCGTGATTCCCTGCCTACACAGTCAATCAATGAAAACCCCCTCAGTAATCACACATCTTCCATGCGTCTCTTAGCATTGATTAAATAATGAAGGTATGTTAGTTTGAGCTTCAATTGGTTTTGACAATACTTTAATATTCTCTACTTAACAAGGCCAACCACGTGAAGGTGGAAGCTCATTTGGCCCCTCCTAGGACATTCTTATGACCCTTTATGACACTTTAAGATCTCTAAGATGTATTCTTAGGGATTGTAAAGGGTCATAAGGGATCCTGGGACACAAAAACTGAGAAACATAAATGTAGGCATCATGGTCACAATTTTTTAGAGATACAACATAATTCAGTGGTATACCCAGACGATGCAACGCAACCACTACTCCTCTAGTTCTAAGTTGGCACTGAACGATCCAAAAACCATAGATAAGGAATAAATTTAGAGAGCGGAGGAGGGCCATAATGACTGAAATAATATACCTTTTCTCTCTAAATTTATTCCTTATCTATGGTTTTTGGATCGTGCAGTGCCAACTTCGAACTGGAGGAGTAGTGGTCGCGTTGCATCATCTGGGTATACCACTAAATTATGTTGTGTCTCCAAACAATTGTGACCATGATATCTACATTTATGTTTCTCAGCTATTGTGATATCTACATTTATGTTTCTTAGTTGTTGTGATATCTATATTTATATTTCCCAGCTATCTTGTTTATGTGCATGTTCTTTATGTGTTTGGCTTCTCTCCCTCCTCCAAAATAAGATTTTCCCACTCTAAATCGAGAATGTACATGCAATTGCGTAGAATATATAGTGTTAGAAGGAATACAATGCAACTTGACCTTCCTTGCAGGTTTTGGATCATATAGGAGCATACTGGATTCAACCCCGGGTAAACACTTCAACGACATCATGCAGTGATGAAAAATTTACTTTCTGTATTCATTGCAGTAGCATCAAGCACCAACTTCATCACAATATGGTCACTAGACATCGCTGTATGTCTTCTACTTTTAAGTTGCAATGTCTAGTGATCATAATGTCAAGCCATACATTGAACTCCTTGCCTCTCTATTTCCTGCACCTGTATATACGGCTACACAACTAGATGCATGATATAAAATTCATGGTTTATTACATAAAAGATCGTAAGATAAGCTACATCAATAACTTAGCTAAATCAATCATAAGGTATTTAAAACTAGTATCATAAAGAGATGCAAAATATGTAAAATATTGGTAAGGAGTGGCAAGATCAAAGAAGAAGTCAAAAGTACAAGACCTAAGGGCCAGTCCTAATGTCTCGGGGGCTCATCATAGATGGCCTTGCCTATGTAACTTGCAGAGACATCATAGTTCAAGTTTAACTTTAACTTTAACAATAAACAATTAGAGCTACATACAACTGAATACAACATGACATGGTAGTAATGGTAGTAATGAATAATTGTTCTTGTAGTGGTAACAATAGTTTCACTTCTCATTATACTTGTTGATATTAGATCCTATGACTGTCATAATTCTATCAACATTTTCTCATTTTTTAAAATATTTCCATGATGAGAACATTCAAATGTGATTTATCTTAGCATTGAAATCCATTATTATCATGTATCTTCCTTTATAGCAGCCTGTCAATGTGTTAAATTTTTTTTTGCTCTTACTGCTCTTAAAACATATGATGTATCTATTATTATAATATCTATAAACTGTACTTTGAATGACAAAAAATTCTATCTTACAAGCTTGTGAGTGCCCTCAATGACTGATATTGATATTACAATGAGTACTTTTGTAGCATATATTCTTGTCCAGTAACATAGTTATTTTCAGAATTTCCATGCCCAACATAGAACAAAGCACTGCATTCATAGCGATTTTCATCAATGTTCCTTAGACTCTTTTGTCTTTGATTTTTTTATGGATCAAAATATATTTATTGTTCAATAGAACTTCTCTATCCCTTAACTATAATGACACATGACTATATTCCAAATATTATTATTGTTTTCATTAAACCCAACGGTTCGTAACTACGATGGAGAACCAATTATTGTAAGATATTAAGGTTGTAATATCCATGATCCCAAATCTACAAGATTTATAATTGCATGAGAGGAGATACATATTACATAATTCTATGACCGTGAGTAAAGGGCCACACTGACATTTAGATATTCCTAAAAAATCTTAGTGGTTACACTTACATTATTAACCAATATTATATAAGTCATTAACTAGCTATCTAAGTTTAAAATGTTATAAATTTTTTCATTTTTTTTTTAATAAGGGTAACTTTCTATTTTGTTTAATTCTATATAAAAAATCATAACGAAGTCATAAACAACAAAAAGTTCATGATTTTATCAAACTATGTCTAACATATCTACATGAAATTCTAAAAAAGTTTCAATATCTACAATAGCCCTCTATTAATCACATTTATGCATATGGTCCCAACAAAGTACTACACAAACTACACAAAGAAGGCATCGCGGAAACATGATTTCTGCTTTTGCCATTGAAGCAATCCCGGCGGAACTAGCTGCCTCTCGAGCCTTTCACAAGTTGCAATAATTTCCTACATCAGGTATAGAAGTAGATGGGGTAGATGTAAATGTTGTTTCGTCGACCCACTTAAAGTATTGACATCCATTATTTCCCTGCAATACCAAATCTACATCAGTTCTTCCTAAAATGATTACTTGTCATGTTACTTTTAAACATAAAATATAATTCCATATCCAGACCTTTTTCCTATTTGGGCAACCCAAAATTGACGCCTAGGATTACTTTTTGTGTGTGACATCTTCAACACACAAGGGCCAACACCACATTGACACACAGGCACGTTGACCGAAGCCATCGACGCTATATCGATAAATATTGCACTGTGATTCCAACATATCATTTTGTTTAGTTGATTATTGTGTTCATTCATACTAATTATAATTGAAATAAAAAGAAACATAATAATCATGTAGACAAAATCTCAAATCAAACTGAAAAATAACTATTGTCAATCACAATACAAAATGAGAATGCTTTGTATTTGATGATATAATGAATCTGAACATGTAAATGCAACGTCCTAACTGCACTTGATGGAAACCATATACATAGTTGTGATTGGGACTTTTAGTCCTTACCACACAT
>JAGRRI010034372.1:0-12934 GCA_018584345.1 Thuja plicata
TATATATATATATATATATATATGACAAACTACCTGACATGGTGATTTCTACATTTTAGCCCTTTTCTTGTGTAACTTGATAATGAGTGCCCCCTACTACTCAACTATCCCCCCGTTGAATAAATCAACCCAAGAATTAGCTGACGAAATATTAACATAGTTATCCCTATTATCCTTGAAGGCATCACACTCTAAAATGAAACATTTTTCTACTTCCACTTTTCTAGAAGTGCACAAAATACACACTTTCTTCCTAGGCTTTTTGGGGTCTTTTTCAACGCTCGGTTTCACTGTAAAGTCTATGAGAGTTGGTCCTTAATTGGGCAATCAAAAATTTGGCTCTCCAAGAGATCTTAACCCCTGTGTACACTTTTTGATGACTATTATGAGTGGGATTGAACTCTTCAATAAAATACTCTTTCTTCATTGTTAGAGCTTTATCCTAAGAATGTTTGTGGGACTTATCCATAACATAAGCCTTTATCTCTTTACTATTTGTGGGGCATGAATTCAAGTAGATACCCTATTTTCTAAAACATTTGATGTTTTGTCACATTTATGTCTTTTTTCTTTTGCACAATATATCATTGAAGACAACCTTAAGTCATTTGCTCAAATCTTTTTAAATATCTTATGAGCCTCACCATAGCAATTGCTTCAATGGGGGTAACCCCCACCTCACTCAGCATGATATCATAAGGGAACATTAATTTGAGAAGTTTGAACATTGGCTAGGTCAAGAAAATAGTAATCTTGAAGCTCTTTCTGTTGTAGAAATATTAAGGAAACTTATTCATAATGATGAACATGGTATTAACCTCTTGCATATTATTTATCATCTCATTAAAACCAATATAAACCCATTAGGGATTGTACTCAAGAATTAGGCTTTACTCCACCCACTACAAGTATTGAGACCTATTTTCCTATCCATTCCTAATGTTTCCACTTATGCTCCACTTATCATAACAATGTCAATTCAAACTTCCAATCCTACACATGTGAGTCTTCCTAATCCCAGTATTCCTTCTATTCCTTCAAGTGTTCCATGCATTTTATTACCTTCTTCCATGCCCACTTATCATAGTGTTCCTTTTTCATATTTGCCCATTCCTTCAATTTCCAACAATGCTCCTAACATTTCTCATGTTTCTCCTCCTACCATCCTTTCTACCAATTCTACCATTAATAGCTTGGCTCAAACTATGTCTTCTTTGCAACAACAAATTGCTTCCATGACTCAATCCAAGTTCAACATTCCTACATGTGATATTTCCAACACTTTGTCTTTGGATACTATCCATGTTTTTTATTCCTCAATATATGGAGATTCCTCATCTCGAGACTTATAACGGTAAGGGTGATCCTGTGACTCATGTCAAAAAATTTCAAACCTTGTGTAATTATTTCTCTCATGACCATAGGTTCATGAAAAAAAAATTTACTATAACCTTTTGAGACAAAGCCTTGCAATGGTATTGTTCCCTGCCTCCTTAATCAATTGATTCTTTCAAAAAAATTGCTAATGCTTCCATTGAATAATTTCAAAAGAACATTGGTCCTAAAATCTCTCTAACTAATTTAATGCATTGTAAACAAGGTGTTAAAGAAAAAGTTAGTGATTTAATTGGTATATTTAACCTTCTTCATGCTTAGATTTCTTATCTTGTGCTTGATATTGATGTGCAATACACTTTTTTTGCTAACTTACAAAGTAACATTAGAGATAAGATACTTCTTTCTGAATTCTCTTCATTCCCTCAATTGTGTGTAGTGCGTTATTATTATCAACTATAAGTGAGCCAATTTGAGAGCATCACTCCAATGGCTCCTATTCCCATTGATAAGAGTGATGTTGCATCCAATTACAACAATTTTCAGAAATCAAATAATTACATCAAAATCAAAAAATCATCCAACAATGTTGATGAATAAGTGGCAACAACATCCGAAGGTGTGGCTCCTTTTTCGTCTCTTTTTAAACATGCTTGTAATTATTCTTAGCTTTTTGAATCTTTGCATAATGTGATGTTGAAGTTAATTAATGCTAATGTGTTAACACTTCCTCCTTTTAAAGCAATTGACACCTCTAAACCTTAATCCAAATACTTTGATCCCAAATATTTTTTCCAATATCACTATCAGCCTGGTTATGATACTGAAAAAAAAATCTACTTGACAAGTGTTATCCAATATCTAATTGATTCTAATGTTGGAAACAAATATGTGGCACCTGCTAACCAAAACTTGTGAATCTACACCGATCATTTTCCATCTCATTCAACCAATACTATAGATCAACCTTCTTCTTCCCAATGTATCTACTATGATGACAAAGTTAATGAAGCTAATCATGTTGTTAACCGAGTTGAGAAAGTTAAACCTACACCTTCCTCTCAACCTTGCATTACCTTTTACCCTAGAGAGACAATTAAAGGACTTGATGGTCACCTTATTGTTGTTGTAAAGGTTAATTTCCTTCCTACCCGTGGTACCCATGTTGATTCCACTTGCATGGTGAATGTGATAACTAAAGAACATCTTTATAGTAATTATTATGATAAATTTAAAATTAGTATTCAAACTTGTAATGGTTTCCTTTACCCTTCTCATGGTTCTATTTCATTCCTTGTCGAAGTTGGTGGTAAAACTTTAGATGTTACCTTTACTATCATTCCAACTTCTGATCAATTTCAAGTCAAACACGGTCTTCCTTGGCTTACCTCCATGTACATTATGTCTTATTTTATTCATAAATGTATTAAATTTCCTCATAATGGAGAAATCATGACTGTTAACCATAATCTTTATCAACCTTCTATGCCTCATGACTCAGTTGACCTTGATTTATTTTGGACTTCTATGCCTCAACCAACTCAAACCCGTCTTGACCACCTCTTTAGATCATACCATGCATACAAGGTTCAATAGATTTGTGAACTTAGAAAACCTAAGGATGTTCCATCTCTTTTCCCTAGATGTATAATTCTTCTCACACCACCTATACCTCCTCTTCCTATCTCTTATACAAATAATTATCAACCCATATTTCTACCCAGTGTGGTTCCTTCAATTCTTCCTCCTAAAGAAGAAAAGGACCCAATGTTGATTGATCCTATCCCAATCAAAATTTCTATCAAAACCAAACATAACTATCATGATGGTGATCGTCATTGCAAGTGTATTTCTAGAGTCCATCAACATGGTTCTCAAAACCTTGCTTCAACTCGTACACCTCCTCATTCTTCACTTCCCTTTGACCAACCTGTTAGCACTATTCAAAAATTTCCATGGTTCTAAGGTTTTACTTCTGGTCTCTACAAATTATTTTAGGTCTCTCACCTAAAACCTTAAGTCATTCAAGAAAAATCTAGCTAAAGCCCTAGACCCTAGCGCATGTTATAAAATGAAGTTACTTTTTGTAACTTAAGTCACTTACGTCATGTTTTTAAGTTGTCATCAGCGGGGCCATATGTTTTATTTTCTAACCCGGATGGGATGCATTTTAATTTTTCCCTTGGTCCTAAGTTTATTACCCCGATAGATTTTACCCTTTACATCTCCCATGCAAGTCACTTTTCATCTAACGGTTGTCGCTTTGCCTTAGTCGCGGAGATGCAACTCTTTAATGTTCAAGGCATCGCGCCTATGTGACACTTGTCCCTTTCTGACAGAGTGGGTCCTATGTTTTAAAGTAAGTGGAAGATTAAAGAACAGTTAGATCATGTATCATCTGACGGCCAACACTTTCCCTTGATAATGAAGATGAAGATATTTATACATTGAGGCATTGCGCTTGGTCACCACGTGGAAAGTGGTCGCAACTTAAGATAAGCTAAAAGTCAACCAGGTTAGAGGAATATCTACGGTGGGCGTAAAGCCCCATTCATAAGTTGCATGAGATCTAATCTTCAAGGCATTACGCCATCACGACACATGGAAAGTGGCGGGCCAGGTCTGAAACTTAAGACACGGTAACGAGCAAACAACTCAAATTTGATCCAATGGTCAGCGCAAAGACTCAAAGAACAAGATAAAGGTATTTATTCATCAAGGCATCGTGCCTATATGACACCTAGGAAATTTGTGATGTCATGATCCTGGGGTTGTTGGGGCAATTTAAAGAGGCAGTAAGTTGGTGAAGATCTTATGGCTTGTGTAAAGCCTTAATGCATAGATGTGTTTAATCTAACCATTGAGGCATTGCGCCCTTGCACCACATGTCCCAAGTGGGTCCGGGCCAGTGCTACGAAAGAGTTAATGGGAAGTCAGGTTTGAAATGATCCAACGGCCAACACAAAGGCTCAAGCTAGAGATGTGGTGATATTACTGATCAAGGCATTATGCATGCCTGACACGTGTCTTAATCGAGAGTTGGAACCTACAGTTGGTAAAGTGGTGGTCAGGTAAGTCATAGTCAGGTTAGATTTCATCTAATGATCGACATAAAGCCTTAATAGTAAAGTGCTCAAGATCTAATGTTCAAGGCAATGTGCCTAGTTGATACTTGTCAACCTGTGATTGTGGGGTCAGAACAAGGGATAAGTTAAAGACAAAGCAAGTACAGATAGATCGTGAGGTGGGCGTAAAGCCTTATGAAGAAGATGTGCAAGATCTACCCTTTGAGGCATTACGCTATGCAGCCATGTGTCATATCTGGTTAGTGGGACCTGCAGTTTCAAAGCCGAGGGTAAATGTAATGTATAGTCAAGTTGGTGAAAATCTAACGGACGACGTGAAGCCTCAAAAGAAAGATGATCGAGATCTATACATTAAGGCATCGCGCCTGCATGCCACCTGTCCGATCATATTTTTGAAGACCGGGTGACTTAAATAAGATCTGCACCCATGTTTTAAAGACATAAAAGGTTCAAATTTGAGTTGTTGATGCTGATTTTTTTGCTGCTTGTGACCGTTTTAACCGCTTTTCAAATTTTCAAATGCATTCTGTAGGGTTTTCAAAGCAGTGGATTAAGTCTTATGCTACAAAGCGATAAATTAAGGAATTTGATCTTACGTGTCGTGTATGAACAACTGTTGGAAATTGTATGAAGGAAGATTTGGTGATTCTAAAGACATTTATTGAAGAGTTATCTCTTTAGGGTTTAGGGTTAATTTTTTAATCAATATTTAATCCTTTGGTTTATCTTGTTCTATTCTTCTCCATCAATGAAGAGTTGTATCAGAGTTTTATATTACAGATCGGATCAGATTCTCAAGGTCCTGAGCTTTTCAAAGAAGGATAGTTGGTTTTCTGCAATTCTTGGGGGTTAAGTTTCCTGGGGTAATTAATGAATGTCGGACATTTCATTCTTTATTACTGTTGTAGGGCATTGTGCTTTCAGCTTCGCAAGATTGATGGTGGCCAAATCAGATTCTTCCCAACGTAATGTTTCAAAGGAATGTTTTTGTCTGTATGACAGAGCTGCTTGGTTGTTGTGGTGAATTAATGTTCTTTGTCATGTAGTATTTTAATAAGTTTGAGCCCTAACCCTAAATGATCTGAAGCTTGTTGCAATCCTTGGCCTATATAAGGACTTCCAAGATCATTTAGTAGAAGCTAGAAAATTTGGGAAGTAACACAGGCATTAAGCTATTTACCATTTCCAGTGAATATAGCAGATGTATATCTAGAGAGTATTATTATAGAACATAAAGTTGCAGATCTTTTGCATTTATTGAAGTGGCATGTGTTTTGAAGTTTTTTGGAATTGAATTTGGATTCTTTGTAACTTAATACAATATTTCAGATTTAAGTCTCTCCTTAGTGCTTACCTGTTGAGTTGTGAATCTTTTGGTTCATTACATGGAATTTATATGTGTATGTCATTAGTCCTTAGTTTTGATATGGTACCGAATCAAATAATGCATTGGATATGACATAAGTTCTTTGGGTTTGTCTACAGAAGGATCTTATAAGTAGTGTTTGATCTAAATTATCTGTATTTATGGTTTTGATTCCTTGATAATAGTTAGTTTCTTTGTCCTATATTTGAACTAAAAACATTGCCTAATGGATAAAGCACTGATCAGTAATGAGTATTTTCTACATTGATACATATCTAAATACACTTGGTTATATTCTTCCCTATCAAAAACATCAAAACCATCTTATTTCCCTCTGAGTTTTGTGGTTGTTGGTTGTGTGTCCTACATGGTAATGAAGAGTCACTGAATTAGTATTTATCATTTCATACTTTCTTACCATTTATCTATTGTCAAAATCCAGAGTATAAGGAGTTGTGAAAGTTAACTATTTAACTGGATTAGGTGCACCCTCCTTGGTTTTTGCAGAGCCAGAAGTGTAGAGGGCAGTCTTGTCCCTATAGTTGGTCCACTTACCTTGTAGAGATTTCATACTTGGAGCTAACCACTCCTAACATCAGTCTCAAGGTATATTGGTAGCTTTTCATAGAATAAACATTTTCAGACACCAACAAAATGGTGACTCTACTGGGGAGTTGACCTTTGAAAGATCAGAGTTACTCTTGCAGTATTCATATTAACTAGCATTGTATTTTCCCAAAATTGTGTTGGATGGAAATTCGAAGAAATCTCTGCAATTAGTGTTGAGTAATACAGATTTATACACATTTTCTTCAATATGAATACCATATCTAGATTGAAAGAGCATCCTGGAGTTGAATTAGAAGGTGGACTTCCAACTACTTCTAGGAATAGACAGTCTTGGATAGAAAAGAAGAACAAAGATAATCCAGATAATCTATCACCAAGAAGACAAGAGGAGAACACTAGGAGAGAAGATCCAACCCAATATATAGGAAATACATAAGAATACGAAGAGGCTCCAGACTTGGGATTGAATGCATATGGAGGTAATAGTTCTCCTAGTGAAAGAGAGGAAGAGGAGTCTAATACCACCATCCCAGATTCTAAAGATTCCTCTAAAGAGCTTGATGAAGAGGAGAAACTTGTCAAAAGACAACTGGCCATCATAGAACAAAGGAGGAAAGAGAAGGCCAATAAGAGAAAAAAAAACAATGGCTAAAACAACAAGCAATAAATTATGCTGAAAAAACTAGGAAAGATCAAGAGAAACTTGTCACTCACCAAAGTATTGATGCTCAAGGTTCTAAAGATAAAGGAAATAAGAAGGTGACAAGAATTGAAATAGATGAACGCAAAAGTCATAATTTTCCAATAGATCAAATGTCTAAATTGGACATTGACCTTAAAAAATCCAAAAGGGAGAAGGAAAATATGGCAAAAATGCTTGAGAAAGTAGAAGCGAATGCTGCTACTTTAGAGATGAAGAAGAAGATTGATTTCCTCATGCAATCTTCTGGGCTTTGCCATGATGGTGTTGAAATTGCCTCAACATCAAAAGCCAAATAATCTACCTTCCAAAATGATGAAAAATTCCAAAGAAGGTCATTTCATGCAGAAAGATACAAGCAATTTTCTTTTATTGATATTCCTGATTATCCCAATGCATACCCAATTGAGATTGGAGATAGATTTCACAAATTTGTAGGCAATAATGTTACTACTTGTGAGGAACATTTAAGAAAGTTTATTGATATCATGGATGACTATAACGTCATACATGAGGATGTATTGATGAAACTTTTGTTCATGGTTCTGTGGGGTCTATGGATGAACTGATAGATTTCTTTAAGGATCAATATGGTGATAAGCCAAATGAGGGATTCTTGTTGAATGAATTTAAAAATATAAAGAAAAATTCAAATGAGGAAGTTGTTGAATTCAATACACAGTTCCAAAAGGCCATGCATAGGCTTTTTCAAAAAATAAGGCTTGATGAGAAGGTATGTCTTGCTACTTATTTAAATGCTTTTGATTCTAAAATGGGATATCATCTTAGAGATAAGAATCCTAAAAGTATTAGTGACGCCTATAAGACATCTGTCAATATAGAAACAAATAGAAAAGTATTAGGAAAAATGGGTAGAAGGGATGATGGGAGGCTTGCTAGGATCAATCAAAAGGAACCAAAACATAAAGATTATAGAGCTCAACATAATAGTAGGCCATCCCATAACAATTATAGTCAGCAGCCAAAGATGCAAAATTATCCTTATGGTACCCAATTTAAGGATGATAAATCTATTGTCCCACAAAGAAAGGACAAGTTTGATAATAGGACTCCTAATCCTCTGCACAAAAATTCTATTAATATGTGTAATGATGGTTATTGGTGTGAAGCTTGTCAGTATCCACATATTCCTGACTATTGTGTTGTTGCTCTGAATATAAATGCAAATGAGGAACAAGGAGAGGAGGAAGGTGAGTTGTATGATTACAATGGTTGTGCTATGACTTACTCATCTTCATGTACTAAAGTAGATTCTGATAATGAAATTGAGAACCATGGTATGTATGGCTCACAAGGTAGAGTAGAAGTGTATCATCAATAAGTATATTCTGATAGTGAAGAAAAAAAATTTGATAATATAAGATGTGATGCTCATAATAGTGGGGAGTCTACAATATTGAGAAGACCTTCTGATGAGGAAAGAGCACAATTAAAACTGATTATAAATTGAGAAATAGAGTAGTTGTGATGCAGGTAGCAAACCAGCTAGCATTTTTATCAAAGAAAACAAAGCAGACACAAAAGAAGGGAGGATCTGCTAAGGGTGTAAGTAAGCCAAAGGTAAAAAGTGTAAACAAATCAACTGGTTCAAACATTGTATATGAGGTAAAAGCCAAAACACCAGAAACAAGTCCTTACCCTCCTAAAATGGACAATAAGAAATCAAAGAAGGCAGAGTCAACTTTGACCATTCAAGTTGAGGATAGTAATATTGTTATTGAGAAACAAAAATCCTTTGATAAAAAATACACCCCTATTGATATGGGGAAATTGTCATCACAAATGACTGTTAAAGTTCCATTTTTGGAAATGATGAGAATTGAGGAACATAAGAAGAAGGTTCTCACAATGCTAGATGGTTTTTATTCAATAAGATTTAAAAAAATAGAAGGTGTTGAAAAGATGAAAAATATACAAGACAAGTCAGAAAGCAAGGGAAAAGAGTCCGAAGAAATGATTTTGGAAATCCCTCAAATTTATTTAAATACAAATCATGTGAATACTACCATAGGAGTTGTTGATCCCTTTTTCCTAACTTTGGTTATCAATGGTAAGATGCTAACAAATTGAATGATAGATTCAGGAGCATCTAATATTGTTATGCCTACAGAGATAATGAAGTCAATGGGATTACAAGTTGATTCTCCTTATGGAAGATGCCAGGCAATGGACTCTAGAGAAATCCCTGTTATTGTTACTATTAAGGATTTGCCTTATAAGTTGGATGCATGTCCTGACAAAGTGTTGACCATGAGTGTCTTGGTTGTTGATATTCCTCCTCATCAAGGAATGTTGATGTCAAGAAAATGGAGTGCTTCAATGGGAGGAAGTATATAGTGTGATATGAATTTTTCTACTTTCAATATTGTTGGTAATGATGTCAAGGTGTCTCGAGAAAGTAGGACTCCTCACATGATTGAAATAAATGAAGATGTTGATATGTATTGTTTTATGGATACTTATATTGGATCTTTTCAAGTACAAGATATAGGGTGTGAAGAAGGAACTCAGCCTATGTTGTTATTTGATGGAAAAAACAATTCGGTGGACCAGTATGATTTGTGGACCATGTACTTTGATGGAGCAAGTTCTAAGGAAGGAGTTGGTGCATGAATCCTATTGATAGCTCCTAGTGGTAAGACCTTCAAGTTCTCTTTTACATTGTTGTTTACATGCACAAACAATGTTGCAGAGTCTTAAGCTTTGTTAATAGGTTTGAGATTAGCCTCAAAACATAAGATAAAAGGTCTCAAAGTGATTGGAGACTCTGAATTGATAATATCTTTGATTAAATCCAAGTATCTTTCAAAAAATCAAAGACTTAAGCAATATAGGAATGTTGTTTGGGATGAATTGGAAAACATTGATGCATTTGGTATTGATTGGATAGATAGAGGTCATAACAAAATGGTAGATTTACTAGAAAACATTGCTTTACTACCTGAAGATATTACATTTACAGGAATTTCTAAAATAGAGATTCAATCTAGGTCTTCAATACCAGACAATGTTGAAAATTGACAAGTCTTTGAAGATGAATTAGATATTCTGAGATTTTTGAATTATGGAGCAGACTTTTTAGATAGAGAAATGGATTTTAGTGGATGTATTGAAACCTTGGATAATAAAGATACCATTTTTGGTAAAGAGGTGCTTCAATTAAAGTCAAATAGAGTTCTGAATGGGCTAGTTATTCTTGAAAAAGCTTTTGATAATCAAGACAAGTCTTTTTCTACAAATAAGGTAAGTAAACTTGAAGATTTGGAAGAAATAAACATAGGAACAACTGAAAGCCCTAAGAATGTGTATATTATTAAAACATTGTCTCGTAAAATTAGTAAGTTATTGATTGATCTTCTCATAAAGTATAGGCATGTTTTTGCATGGTCCTATGATGATTTGAAGGCCTATAGAGAAGATTTGTTTCAACATGAGATTCCTTTAAAGGAGGGCACCAAGCCTTTCAGACAAAAAATGAGACCTATTAATCCTACCCTGGCACCAAAAATGTAGGAAGAATTAAAGAAGATGAGAGATTCTGGGATTATCAAAATCATTAGACATTCTACATGGGTATCAAACTTGGTACTAGTGAGAAAGCAAAATGGTGATATCAAACTTTGTGTAGATTTTAGAAAATTGAATGTAAATTCATTAAAAGATAATTATGGTTAGCCAAACATGGAAGCCATGTTGCAAAGAGTCAGTGGGTCTAAATTAATGTCTATGATGGATGAGTTCTCAGGATATAACCAAGTCATGGTTAAGAAATCTGAACAATTTAAGACTGCATTCACCACACCATGGAGTACTTATGTTTATATGAGAATGCCTTTTGGCTTAATAAATGTTGGGGAAAATTTTTAGAGGCCCATGGATGTGGCATTTGCAGATTTCATAAATAACTTTTTAGTTGTTTATCAGGATGATTTAACAACTTATTTAGGAAAATAAGATCAACATTGTGATCATCTTGAGAAGATTTTTGTTAGAGCTCTAAAATATGGGGTTTCTTTCAATCCAAAGAAATGTTCTTTTGGAGTCACGGAGGGAAAATTCCTAGGACATACTATATCTAAAGATGGAGTAAGAATTGACTCCAAAAGGGTTGCTGCTATTGATCAAATCCCTCAGCCAAAGAATGTCAAGGGCATTCAATATTTCTTTGAACATGTGAATTTCCTAAGGAGATTTGTTACAAATTTTGTAGAAATAAGTATTCCCATTTCAAAGATGGTGAAGAAAGGAGCCAAGGTGTAATGGAGTGAAGAAGTATCTAAAGCATTTTCAGGTATTAAACAAGCTATCAAAGATGCTCCTATTTTGAGAACACCTAATTATGACAAATCTTTGCAGATTTTCTCCTTTGCTTTATACAATACCATTGTTGCAGTATTGTTACAAAAGAATTCAGAGGGCTTTGAACAGCCCATTTCCTTTTTTAGTAAGTCCTTGCAAGCAACAAAGTTGAAATATGGTATTATGGAAAAACAAGCATATGCTCTGGTTAAAGCTGTAAAAGCTTTTAGATGGTATTTGGTAGTAGCAACTATAATTGCTTATGTACCTAATATTGTTGTGAAGGACATTCTAGTTCAACAAGAAGTTTCAAGAAGGAGGTGTAGATGGATAAACAAAATCCAAGAGCTTAATATTGATATTCAGATCACAAAATTGGTCAGAGGCCTAGGATTTGCAAAATTAATGGCTTAGATCAGTTTAGATGCAAATCAGGTAAATATGTTAGAAGAAGAGAAAAGGCCTTATATTTGTGATATGGATTGTTGTGAATGACATAAGGACATCATTGGATATTTACAAAAAATGATGTTGCCTCCTGAAATGGATGAAAATAGAAAGAGAATAGTTAAGTTACATGCCATTAAGTATGTAATAATACAAGGTCAATTATGGTGGAGAAGCAATGAAGGAGTATTGCTCAAATGTGTGGACTATGACAAATCCAAGAACTTTTCGGAACAAATGCACAATGGTGCATGTGGGGGCCATTACACGGATAATAATACTACACATAAGATTATGAGGTTTGGTTTTTGGTGGCCTACTATCTTCAAGTATGCTCACACTTATGCCAAGAATGTGATGCTTGCCAGAGATTTGTAGGTAAGCTTAAGTTTAGTGGGAATTTACCTTTGAGGCCTGTTATAGTTGATGCACCTTTTCAAAAATGGGGAATGGATTTCATTGGAGAGATTCCTAACAAGTCTAGTGGAGGTCATTCATGGATCTTGGTACCCGCTAATTACTTTACTAAGCGGGTTGAAGCAGTTCCCACCAAAAAGGCTACTAGTAAAATTGTCACTGATTTTATGCTGCAAAATATCCTCATTAGGTTTGGTTGTCTTGAAACTATTGTGGTAGATATTGCTATGTGTTTCAGATCTGCAGAGTTTAGTGATTTTTTCCAGCAGTATGGAATCCAATTTTCTTATTCTTCCCCGTATCATCCATAGGGGAATGGACAAGCTGAATCTAGTAATAAGAGCCTGATAAAGATTTTAAAAAGAGTATTAAATAAGAACAAAAGGGCATAGGATTCAAATTTGCAACAAGCATTATGGGATGACAGAGTAATAGTTAAGAAAGCCATTGGTTGTGCACCCTTTGATTTAGTATATGGTATACATGCTAGATTGCCTCAGAATAACCTATTGCAAATGTAAAAATTTATCCAGAAATGTGATGATGAATTAGATGATGAGATGAAGATCAGAATGGATCATTTGATACAGTTGGATGAATCAAGAAGGGAAGCACATGATAGAAATGTTAGGTTGCAGATTTAATGTAAGGATTTGTATGACAGAAGGACCATTGCAAGAAGTTTTGAGATTA
>JAGRRI010034552.1:0-13182 GCA_018584345.1 Thuja plicata
TTGATATTTTGTTTAAATTTCTCAGCTCAATTTTTAAAATACAACACAAGTTTCAATTTTAAGAGATTATACAATTCTGACATATTGCTTAAGATTTTCAATTCAAAAGAGATGTTCATATCTATTTTTATTAATATAATGGAATTAATTTGATTCATTAAAGTTTGATCGGGTTAAACAATAAAAATGTGATATATTGCACAAATTTTAGGCATATCTATGTTAAGCATTCAAGTTTGAATCCTCAAGCCACATGATTGTTAAAAGTACTTTTAAGTGAGCTATGGATATATAATTCGTAAAGCTTATTGTTGTATGATGATCCCACAAAATACCAGTTGTACACCCGACAATGTTGTCTAAAAATAAAAATTATACATATATTTTAAGAGAAATCTACGGGTGATACCACAATAGTGGGTTACACTTTTTTGCCTAAACGGACATTGAAGTCTACATTTTGAGAAAAACTTTCACATTCGGATGCATATTGTCGTTAAACTGTTTGAAATTGGAAGATGAAGTAAACTAGAGTCTTTTAGGATTTTCTATCTAGATTCTAAATATATATTTTTTTGAATTGATTTTATTGGTTTTTTTTTTCTCCCACTAAAACTGCTATGTTGCTGAAAATGTCATTTTCAAAAAGGTACAATGACTTCGTACAACATAACTTTTTTTCTAAAAAAAATATCAATGCGCTTCTTTCGAATTTGGTTTTGTAACATCCATACAGAGGGCATACAATTAGTTTGATGACATTATCATGATTATTGCATATTTTATGAACGTTTGAAGTAGAGTCAACCGTAATTTTGACATACCTTGACTGCGTAGCTGATAACTTCTTGTGTATTTATCGAAATTCAATTTTTTTTTTGATAGAAAGAAGACTCAAAGATGGAGGGCATTGTTATTTCTCAATTTTTTTTTTCTCTTTTCTACTATTTTTCATTGAACGTCAAACTTGGAGGTTTATATTCAATAAAATACCTACATTCGATGCACGCCAATAAACATAGACCTAATTAATTCAAAAATTATCAAATATATATTCGTTAGAAAGGTCATTCAGAGTACTTGTGCAATGCAAAATGACATGACCTCCCTATTCTTCCGTTTGAGCCCCGCGCCTGAGCCCCGAAGCCATGAAAACTGCAGATTTTTGTTAGCCTTTGGAAATGGCCTCTATTCAGAGACTTTCGATCAAAACTAATTAATTTTGATAGAAAGTACTTTCTATCAAAATTACTTTCTTAGTTTAATGTCGGCATGGGTTGAAACCCACCAAAATCTTAACTGGTTAGTTTCGATCAAAACTAGCTTAGTTTCGACCGAAACTAGGCAAAAAAGGTAGTTTCAATCGAAAATAAGAATGTTTCGATCGAAATAATCGAGTAATTTTTATCGAAAGTAACTGACTAAATTTCCCACCTCGCGAATTTTGCGAAGAATTTCTTCCTCTGAAAAAGTGTAACCCACTATTGTGGTATCACCCCTACTCATACCGTTATTAGCACTTGATAATAAAATTATGAGATTATTATTATATCTTTATATTTTATATAATGGAAATTTATTTAGCTGGTATAAGTTTTTCACATTCATGCATTATATAAGCTTTTGGATTAAAATATGTGCAGAATTTTTGTTGACCTTTCATACCAAAGTTTAACTCAAAAGCTTACATATTACGTAAATTTATTTTTAAATAATATTTTAATAGGTTTCACCACAACCTTCAGACTGTTAAATGTGTTCATGAAATTTTTAGCAAACAATTTTACAAAGCAATATGTGATCAAGATGTAGAATTACTTCAGTTGACCCATTTTCCTATCACTGAGCGCAACATAGTCGTTGTCAATGACCGAGATAAGCACAAAGAGGGAAGGAGTTTGTGAGAATCTAATTTTATTGGGCTCCTGCAAAACCATGTGAATGAGAAAGATTTCATGAGTTATTAAAATTATTCAAATGGTGTATATTTTGATTAATTATTTTTTCTTGCAGGTTCGTATGAAAGTAAAACTGATATTCCCTCAAATTTTAATTCTGAGAGTTTTGTCTTTTACTTTTCCATGTATTTTAATTTTGTAAAATGATCGATTATTAATATATGTTTAAAAAAATTGTCAAGTCCATTTAAATTTATAAAGAAAAAATAAATTATACATGAAAAAGTGATGTTTTTCAATATCTACTATATAATTTTGTCATGTTAAATTTATTGATTAGGTAAAAAAATTGAGCAATTTATTTTATTTAAAAGTTACATGTAAATAGAAATAAATGTGGTTTCTATTTATAAAATCAATCTTGACTTTTTTCCTTAGTCATTTTGTAAAACAAGAGACATTTGTGCATGTTAAGTTTTTGAATTAATAATGGAATTTCTTTAAGATGACAATTGTTTAAAATAAATAATTATTGTACATTTTTTTGCATAGCTCTCATTTATCATTTAGAAGGTATGATGATTTATTTAAAAATTGATATCTCTCGACATACTTTACCTATAATTTTAAAAATATAGGTATGCAGTATATATTTTTTGGTAGGTAAATAGATGCAAGGGGCAACACCTATATATTGATAAAGAAATAAGGAGATTCATATTCACGTAGATTTATCCTCGCTAGAAACCAACATAACACCACAAACCACTAAACTACTACTATCCGACATCTAACCTATTAACATGTGGCACCTCTAACCCACAAAACCATACCACAAAAATAAAATACAATTGTAATAGCAAACAAAATAACAATATTAAACTTGGCTGCAAAATCAATTTTGCTCCACATTTGTCATGGGAGCGGAGATGCATGTTAAAAATAACTTCAGTTTTGTTCTTTTTTCTCTGCACTATTTTTCATTTTCTTTCGAAGTATCCATCTCTTAGAACCCCAACCATATTCCATGTGTCTTCTTATACATTTTCTAGATCCAAAATCTCTAAGCTCTCATCACTCCCAATGACATGCTTGGTGATGAGTAAACATTAGCATGATCCAACCCTAGAGAAAGGAGGCCAACTAGAGTCCTTGGTGTAGGTTGTGATTCACTTGGTGAAAGCATGTGGATTTCTTCCCCATATGACATCTTTGCTTTAGTTCCAACTTTCCGAACCACACTTGGTTCTTTCTTCTGTACTAAGTAATGATGGGGAAGATATAATTCCACCAAGTAGCCTTGTTTTCATTCCTTTGTTTTGCACATAAGGTTGCAACATGACCAATATTGTAGCATTTCTGACACTGGAATGGTATACCTTCATAGTCTATGATCTGGGTCCAACTTCCATAATTGGTGCTAAGAGAGATCTCCATCGAGATTGTTTGTTATGTCAAACTCAACTAGTTTGTGAGTATAAGTTGTGTGTACATATTTTAAATATCCTTTATCAATTGCCAAAAATTTCCCCAAGGAATTCTCAATGAATTCAAAACATGACTGAAACCAAAACTACAAAGGTAGGTTTGACAATCTTACCCAGATCAGAATAACAAAAAAATATTTAGTGGAAGGATTAAACAGAGGATCCTAGGATTTAAATATTAGCAAGTACTTTTCGTAATCCCATTGGAAATAACATAGAACTATGTATAGTGATCCTTAACCTTATAAAAAACTACAACAAAAAATCCCCTCACACACGGGTAAGTCTAAATATAGTTAGATAGAATGGGACACCAAGTGTTGGAAATCCATTTATACAATATTGCCAAACTCAGCCAGTATTATCTAATCTACCAATCAAGCCATGTTTAGAAAATAAAACTACATGTTCATCCACCTCCTATAAAATATCCATCCCTAGTTCAACCTCCTGGACACACTTTGCAGGTTGGGACACCAAAGGAACAAACTACGATTCAAGGGAAGGATTTCCTCCAATCCTCACAAGATCTGTCTGTGCAATTTAAAGGATAGAAAGCCTAAGAATTTGACCCTTTTCATCTACCGATATCATCAATATTTATCATTTCTACTGGAAAACCTAGCTGCATTAGAGTCTCCTAATGACAGTGATTTAAGATGTCTTCATTATTAGACCCGAGATTAGATTACTAAGAGGGTGGGGGGGGGGGGGGGGGGGGGGGTGAATCGGTAATCTACCAAATAAACCAACTTTACAACCACATAAAATTTAGTCACCATTCACAAGATTAAACTTAATAGCAGTTAATGAAAAACTTAAGCATCCAAGATCATCCACAAATTTGACACACAAATTTATCTCGTGGAAACCCAAATAGGGAAAAACCATGGTGGGGATAAGTACCCAATAAATTAATGTACTCTTCTAAAGTACGCCTGTAAGACCATAAAAAGGCAGAAAAATGCATATCTATGTAACCAAAAAACCCAAAACAATATGCAAACCCATCTAATCTAACATTAGAGCCTTTGAAACGGGAATTCAAAACATATGCAAACAACACATAAAACCCCCTTCAAATGATACTAAAATATTCTCCTTTATTCTCCATTGAGTTGATTATTGTTGCTCTTTGCCAATGACAAAATTGCACAAATATTCGAAACCACAAGTTGATAGCAAGAAAACAAGGAGATAGTGGTTCAAACTTGGAGAGACAAAATGATCTAAATTTATAGAAATGAGAGACCAATTTTCAGAATTAGTAAGTGAATGCACAAATTAGTATGCATAAATCAATCCATAATTGAGGGGAAATAGAAGAAGCAAATTAATAGGAAATTAGAAGCACAATTAGGGGAGAAATGGATAGGGAAAGGTGGAAGAGCTCATGGAGCTAATTAATAGGGAGATGAAGCACAATTAGAGGGAGATGATAAAGGAGGTGGATTTATTAAGAATTAATTCAATTAAGAATTCAATATTCCTCATAAAAGGATAATTAGCATTTATGGAATCCTAAAATTCCATAAGCTATAAATTAGCCAATTAATTAATTAGAAATTAATTAGTTGTGGAGACTTAGGATAAAGAATGAATAAATATAATTTAATCATAAAGGCTAGAGATAAATCATAGGTTATTCATCCCAAGAGGATAAATTAGTGGATTATTGGTCAAATTGAAGGCATTCATGCGCAAATGAATTGGTTTTTGATAATATTGATAGGATTATGATAGCTCTGAGGCATTGATGAACTTTGACAATGCACTCAAATAATGATGTTTGAAAATGATTAAATAACATCAATGAACTTTGATGATGTCATAGGATTGATAACAAATAAAGGATAAATTGATGAAATTGGACAATGTTCCCGAGATAATGATGATTTGCAATAACATTGATGAACTCAGACAATACTATTGAATTAATGGTCCGATAGGTTGATAACGATAACATCGTTGAACTTGGACAATGCTATCAAATGGATGATAAAAAGATACGAAGCATTGATGAACTTGGACAATTCCCCTAGGATGATGACAAGATTGACTAGATTTGGAAAGGGTCTGATTGATTTTAAAAATGATTTAATTAGGCATCGATGATCTTAGACAATGCCCCAGAATGGTTGGGATGAGTCCAAAACAATTCTAAAATGAAAAGGAAGGGAATAGGATAGATTTGAATTGATTTAGGATGATTTGATATGGTTTAGGATCGTTTAGGATCAAATAGGATTGGTTTACGATGATTTAGGATTGATCAGAATCGATTAGGAAATGATCAATTCAACCAAGAGGATAGAAATATTAAAGTAAATAATTGAACAATTTTCAATGTTCAATTATCGATGAAAGACACAATATTGTCATATAATAAAGATCACATGCGGAACATAGAGGAATAATTAGATCGCAAAACAATGTTTCAATTGTAATGCCAAAAATGTTAAAACACGTAGACTAGCAGACTCGAACCATTTTTGAGCGTCTACATTTTTATCCTCTTTAATACAATACGATTGTGAGAGTTGTGTCAAAGAATATCTCTATCCAACCATCGCTCTCCATCACCCCCTTCCTATACGTTTTAATCTTTGCATCTCTATATTTATTCTCCCATCTCTCCCTCTATATGTATCTCTATCTTGTCATCTCCTCCTTTCTACCTTTCTCTATTACTTTCTACTTATATATTTATCTTTTTATTTCTCCCTCTCATTCTATATTTTTTTTTTTATATATTTACATCTTCCATCTGTACTCCCCCCCTCTTTCTCCTCTCCATGTCCCTCTTCCTCTCTATCTATTTTTCTCCATCCGCCCTCTTTATATTCATCTATATCTCTATCCCCCTCCCTACACCTTTTAATCTTTACATCTTATATTTCTTCTCCCATCTGTCCCTCTATATGTATCTCTATCTTGTCATATCTTTATCACTCTCTATGCCTATATATCTCCCTGTTTATACCTCTCACTATTACTTTCTACTTATATCTTTATCTTTATATTTCTCCCTCTCTCCTCTCTATTTTTTATATATTAATGTTTTGTTTTGAAACATTAATATTTAATAATATACACAATATAAATAATTTAAATTAAAATGTGAAAAGAATGTCCTATAATTTGAGGGGAAAAACAAAGATTGAAAGCATATTTTAAATCTGTCACTTCATCTCTTCTCACCATAAGTGGGCCCTTAAATGCGCTTGCCGATTGTTATGGGAAAGACACTATTGGAGTGGAGGCGACCTAAATTAGTCTGCAATTTGGAAAAATAGTGATGTAATGATGATCTTGTGGATATACTATGATATTGATAATAAAAATCTGAGTTCTAACATCATTCAGCGTGGAGGTGTATCTACGGAAACTCATGTTCCTAGGATTTTTCGCAAAGTGAACTCCTCTCATTCATTGGTAGTTGTGAGTAGAATGTTTGGGGATTGAGATTATACATAAAGCATTAACAAGGAGTTCATGCTCACCAAGCACTTCTAGGATTATAAGAAGGCTCTGGATTTGATGTAATTGTAGGAGTGGAGAACGGGGAATTGGAAGTTGTTGCTTCCAGCCAAGATACTGCAAATGGATGGATTAATGACAACATTAAACCTTTCTATCCTTCCACTAATATCAAATACATTGTTGTAGGAAATGATATTTTGGGAATGTCAAGCCATGCTCAGTCCGTCTCATATCTTGTTCCTGCAATTGAAAATATTTAAATAGCGCTTGAGAACGCCAATCTGCAAAACAACATCAAGGTCTCCACAACCCACATCATGACTGTCATTGGGATCGACTTCTCTCTGTCAATGGGAATGTTTAGTGACGTGGCGAAAGATAGCATGAGTTATATTCTTCAGTTTCTCCAAGACCACATGGCTCTGCTTTCATGGCCAGAAAATGTGAACCAATAAAACTCGGTTACGCAAAAAGTGGGGAACAAATATGGGAAATTTTTTGAACAACATAGAATAAACAAGAATGATTATAGTGGCCCACCGCATGATCTTAGATTGGAGTGCAGTTGACAATCACTTCATACTACTACCAATGAAAAATAGTGAAAATCCACGCTTCAGATGACTTTAATGGTAGTCATTTTGTCTGCAGGATTTCTCTTCGTTAGATTGAAAAATCTAGCCTGGGCTCTTTCATATGGAGTCAAGATTCATTTAATCTTCTTTGTTCTGGTAACGAGCCATGTTCTCTTTTTCGTTGACTTGTCGTCCACATCTACAGTCAAATGAACATCAATGAAAGGCTAAAACTATGAGACATTTAGATGTGTCTCAGTCACCTTGCATAGTTCTAATGCCTTCAGAATCATTGGTTGGATACTTAAGTAAATTTTATTGGACAAAATGAATGTTTCTCGGGAGCTCGCGGGGAGAGTTTAGAAGTCTCACTGAGTTGCATCGTCATGAAATTAATGTGCCACATCATCAATTTAGGGGAATATATAACTCACAGATTATTTTAAATATAAATTTATGTTAATATATAATAATAATAATTCTACATACATTATTTTAAACAAAAACTAAAAACTATAATTAACAACTTTAATTAAGATAACAAAAAATTGACTATCAATTAAGAAATTTATTTTTTAGTATAAATTATAATTATAATAATAATATATAATTATAATATTATTTTAAAAATGTATTCATATAAGATTAGATACATTATGAATCTTGTAACTTATTAAAGGATGACAAACTAAATTTTAAATAATAGTATGTAAAGAAAATAATTGCACACGCATGTGCATATACTGATGCAAGAGGATGCACAGAAAACTACTACTTTGACAATATGTTTCAAGTGCTAGATGGCTTTCGATGATAATCCATATGATTACTTTTTGACATTTAGCAAACTTATCTCAACGTGGCACATGCCAAGACATGGAAAGATGGACATGTGTGGTCTCTGGAGCCTCTCACTTTTCATATCGTACATAAAAAAGGTTTGAAAAAGCTTTGCAAAATTTGAGGGTATGAGCAATTTTGGCATCACCAATTTTATAGTTTTGAAGGTTTTCTTTGTCGGCCTGCATTTGCATTTGGAAGATCTCATTTCCCAGTTTTTTGGATTATTGCTATTGCCAGGGGAGAACACTAACGCTCAGTTTTAGGAAAAAAATCATTAATGCCAAATTTTCGGAGGAACTAAGTCGTTGAAAATGGGTATCTATATAAAAATATGATTTCACCTCAATCTGTTGGATCTGGAAATATTATAGGAATTTGGGGCATGGGCGGCTCTGGCGAAACCACACTCGCAAATTAGATCTTTGAAAAGAGGTGGTCTGGCATGGATTGGTTTAGTTTTCTTTCTGATGTTGGAGATGCTCATAGGAAAGACAAGCAAGAAGCCCTTTTCGAGGAATTTGGTGTTGAACAAGTAAGCATTCATTTTTCATTATACCCTCACACCCGTTTGAAACTCTAGGAACCCTAATCTCTAATCATTATTTTGCATGCAAGGAACAACTAATTGTAGGAGCGGGGGTGTACAAGTGAACATAGATCGTAGCCTATGCTATCTAGATAACTTAAGGTTGACCCTAATCCGTGATGGGTTGTGAGTCGAGTCTCTCTTAGGTGTGCATGTTAATATTGGGTGTGCATGTTAATATTGTTTGTTTATTTTATCATACACTATTATTTCTTTTCTATTGAGATAAACATATTCTTCCTTATTAAGCTCTCTGAGGTTGTTGAGCTGATCGAAAGCTTCAACAGGGAGCTCCACAACCTGATTCCCTTGGGCCACGAGGAACTCTGCAAAGAGATCGTGTCACTTGTAAGCTTCAAGGAAAAGAAGGCTGAGAGAGATTCTAGATGCCTGCATTTCATACCAGAAGTTGGTGAAGCTGTGCTTGGGTTGCACAATGAGCTTCTATGGAGATGAGGGAAAAGATATCAGAAAGAGGCTAGAGAAATCGGGGGGAATCCTCAGGATTGGCCAGACTATGTATATTCATTCTCAGTAGGTATCCATTTCATTTCTCTGCAATTTACTCTCATAAACTTATGTTTCTTGCCCTGTTTTTGCTCTATTTTTTTGCTTTGTTAATGTTCTATTTTTTGGGGCATTTGGCTTCTGACCTGGGATTTGTGTGCAGATGGAGAGAGTTGTAGAAAATGATGTTTTTCATACAACAAAGATCTTTAGAGAGAAGCAATATCTTACCTTGAATTATGCATATAGTTACAAGGATCCAAACATGACTAAAATATAGCCTTTAAATTAGGAAAACTCTCAAGCTCAACTATCAATAGAGTCATGATATGTTTGCAATAGGGAGGGAAGGAGAGGGGGATTTTAGAGAGAGAAAAAAAGGGATAGAGATTGAGAGGCGGAGTTAGGTGGATAAGGATATCGATATGTAGAGAAGAGGGAGGAGAGATGGATGGATAAAGATAGAGTTGAAGGTGGAGACAAATATATTGATATGTAGAGGAGGGAGGAGAGAGAGATATATAGCCACCATGGAGAAGGGTTATGTTGGGGAAATCTAAGGATTCTCATACTAGCATTGAATGAGCTATAGTAAAGTGTGTAGTTGGGAAATGATTTGAGTAGGGATGCTAGACCACATGCAATAAAATGGAGACCTTGACTTGGAGTCAGAAAGAGGGGCTTGGGTCTTGTGGCCCCATCAAGAGGTATGTATGTATGTATGCACTAAGCCTAGTAAGGGATTGTGTAAGTTCCTTCATGTACAACACAAATCATGTTTGAGAGGTATCTAAATTGGGCAGATGATCCAACTTTGTCAAGAAAATGCGGTTGCAATGCAAGAGCTCTTTTTCCATCCCATAACAAGAAAATAAAGGTATAACAACAAAACAATTAAAATTCCCAATACGGTCGTGCCCAAAAAGGAAAATGGAAGGTCTTAGTGAGGATTAATCTCCACCTAGGTTGTAGGTTTGGCTCCTAAATGCACAAGACTCGTCCTGTATGTGGTGGCCTTTGAATATTCCTCCATAATCCTGCAAGATGAAAATGTGATGAATCAATGAAGCAACATTGACAATTTTGAACATAAACATGCAAGAAAATACAAGTGAAAGAAGAATCCAATTAGATACCTCAAAAACATGACCCAAATTATAATTGTACTTATTATAATCTTAAAATTTAAAATAAATATTTAAAATTATAATTATTATTTATATATAAATTTAAATAGAAACACCAATATAAATTCAAATAAATAATATTATAATTTATTATTTATATTTTATTTATTAGATTATAATATAGTTTTTATTATAATCTTAAAATTTAAAAATTATGTTTCAATTTCTAATTATGTAATTAACGATTTCAAAATATATTTATAACTGAAAGAAATATGAAAACTCAAATTTAAATTATAATAAAACAACTTAAAATTTTTTTAATTAAAAATGGAACAAATTAAATATGAAAAAATATATATCTAATTATTTAATTAAAATAAATGTAAAATAAATAATATTTTACAATTACCTACATTACTTATATAAATCGGGAAAATTGGTGACCACAAAGATGACGATGGAATAATGAATAAAAAAATCCAATGATTAAGATAATGCATAGTCTTCGCCTCATTTGCATTTAATTCTTTGTTTAAATTATAACTAAAACAGTCTCCAAATTACTCACCATAAATTTAGTGGTTTGTTAGCCCGCAAAAGCAGCATTTTGTAAATTTCGTGGCAGCAAAATCTACGGCAAGAAATGCTACAAGAAAATCGTCATTATAGTAAATCCATTGCAGTCTTCTAAAACAATTATACTTAAATTAAATCAAATTTTAGAAGAAACTTAAATGACTTGTATCTAAACGTGGAAAAGTTATATCTTACCATATGTAATTCAATCTGACATAAAGTATGATCTAATTTACAAGCTATCAAAGGCATGCATGCATTCCACGTTTATAGCTACATGTCAACAGATTTTCTAATAGCATAAAATGCTGAAGGTACAAAATTAAAGGTTTTCAACTACATTGATTTTTGGAGCGAATAATTTTATTCCAAGAAAATCTTCTGGATTGAGGGTTACAGATTTTTGAGGCTAAGTTTAGAGCCAAGGGTTTTTAATACTAACATGTATGCAAAATGTCAGTACGTAGAGGATGCTCGCCAAGTATTTGACAGAATGGAGGTACGAACCAGTTACAAAAAATTCTTGTGTAGCAAGTTTTTCTCTTATCCCCAGTCAAACATACAAATGTCTTTGATTACATTGAACAATTAAATGTGCATTTTGTCAATTAATGAATTATGTTGATCATAAGACCTTCCAACTGTTTTGACCAGATTATTGTTTGAATTTCAGTTCAGTGGTGATGTAATAACAGTATTTCCCCTTTTTATAACAAATGTATGAATTGTAAGCACTTAGGAATTAGGCACCGTCGTATTGTTAATATCCAGGTTGTAATGTACAATTGGGGATGACAGATTGTACCACATGTCTAAAATAGCAGGAACATTGCATGTCTACGGTCCTTCATCAAATGCGTCGACAACTAATTTACTTGTTTTTCAGCAAATGCAAAGGTTTAGTTTATAAAACTGGACTTGATAATATGTGTGGGAATGATATTCATTGTGCAGGCAATATAACAGGGTGAAACCAAAATCCAGGTCTCCACCCTAGATGTAGTTACTCAAGATTCCCATGTAGTGGCAGGGGAGCAACATAGAGGCGTTCAGGTGAAAGAGGCAGTCAATTGGAAGGGAGAAACAAGCTCTGAATGCAATGATGGGGTGGAGTCTAAAGGGTCTTTTGGAATCTTTGTTTAGTACAAAGATAGAGGAGTGTTTAGTACCTTCAAAGGAATTCTGGGTAAGCACAACATTTAAGGATGATGCTCAGGCGATACAGCAATTATGCAAGATGCCAAGGTAAATCAATGATATAAACTACAATTAAAACATTATGAGTAGAGAGTCACATAGAGAGGACCATAGCTCTGAGTTTTATTGGGCAGGTGGTCCCATGTATTTTTTTAAGAGAATAAAAAGTGACAAGGAGTGGACGGAACAAACAGTTAACATCAAGGTAAAACTGTTCATGGAAACCAGCGGCTGCAAAGAAAGTGAACCACGTGAACCACTTGACAGTGACGGTTTTGATTACGTCAGCTAATTTTTCCAAAATCAAGGATGGACGACCAAGAAGCTCTGAATGGTGGTCATTGGGTTCTCGACTACTTCCAGCCATCGATCCTAGAAAACAGGCTGGGCCTTTCTCATATGGAAACGCCTACGGCGTAATAAAAAAATATGTGATCCCGCTCCTTTTGCGATGGGATAGAAATGTTTCTATTTGGTTTGTATAGGACCAACGTGACTCGTGTTTTGCAAATAAAGAATTTCTATCCCCTTTGATATTCCTTTGACATATACGTAACTAGCAATCGCACCTTAGTGTGCAATGGGAACGCCGTAGAATTTTCGAAAGTTCATTTAAGTATTTGTCCCTTTGTTTGTCGCTTCCTCTCATCTTCTATGTCTTCACCAAGGGGATCATATTTCCCCCATTCTCTTTTCCATTCTGGCTGAATTCCTGGGGACATTATTTTTCTAAGTTTGTTCATCAAGGTTTGCTCCAGGGTCTTCATCCTTCCTCGAGTAATCAATCCTCCTCCCATGAACAATTTGTGGATGATACCGTTCTCATGGATACTTCTTCTATAAAGAAATCTATAAATATGAAGGAGGCCCTCAATATTTACTCTACTGCCACTATTCAAC
>JAGRRI010034798.1:0-10251 GCA_018584345.1 Thuja plicata
TATTGGGTACCCGATTAGGCTCGGTATTGCTTTGTGCACCATACCTACCTGGTCAACTCTTCAAATGTCTCAAAAACGTGTTTTTCCCCTGTTTCTCTGAGTTCCAGACTTCGACCATGTAGCTGACCACTTTTGTTTTACCCAAATTTGATGAAAGGAAAAGAGTATCTTAAGGAGATTATTAGCTTTCTATCGATATAATTGCTGTCAAATTTTGAATTCGGTAAGTAATTATTAGTTATTTTCCAATCGAGTTACCTCTAAAGTGCTGATTTATATACTGATTGAAAAATGGCTATAACTTTCAGATGGTATAACATTTTTGAAAACTGAAAATTACGTCACATTCTATGCTTCGCCTACTATAAGAATTTTTTTTTTATTTTTTTGAATTTGGTAAATTTTTCAATGAGTTAAGGTGGTCAGACACGGGAGTTTTTTTATTCTAAAAATGTTGTAGCAGATAATTCATAATTAATTATTTTTCTAGCATAAAATTACACAAAAATATGGGTCACATCCGGGAAGGAGTCTACTACTTATATATAAAATCTTATAAAAAAATATTATCATTTGATTATGATTAAGGTGGTCAGACATACACCTACTTCTTATTTTTTTCCTGAAATTTTTGTACTGCTCCATTGAAATCTATACTTTTCACCAATCATATTAACTTTTTTTCAAAAAAGGCCTAGTAATTTAGAAACTACATTCAATTTCCTACAGATTCTATTCTTACAACTTTTTGATATTAGGTTGATAGCTAGTTCAAATTTTCACGTCAATTTGACTAACCCTGATTTTGCTGATTTTTCATTGCCACTTAAGGGCATAGTTTGGACCCCCATGATCTTGCACATACCCAGTTCATACATAGCAAGTTGGAAGAACTTGGAGATGATAAGATCTATAATTAATTTCTTAAGTTGAGAAATGATGTGAAGGTGAAAAATGAGCATATGCATTTGGTTCATAAAGGTATCACTTATGTGGCTGAGATACGTGATGAGATTTTCATCCAGAATGGTTAATATATGTTTTGAGCAGAGTACATGATCAATTCATTTGGATTGACAACTCTCACAAGATTACAAAGGATTTAATCAATAGAGTTACTGGATTTTGTGCGATTGGTGAAGCACCTACTCTACAAACTATTGCTGCAAATTTGGTTACTCGTCTAACAGAATCCAAACAAGATCACCAAGTCATGAATATCAAAGATATAATTGACAAGGAAGTGATATTTTCTTCAATGGTGATAGGATACAAATTATATCAGTCTATTTGGTTAGACATCTTACCTGGTGGAGCTAGTCATCCTACATACAAGATGGTGAAGGAAGATGAAAAATATGATCTTTGTGAGATGTTGAGTCAATTCTTAGTGAACATGGAGAAGATCAAGAAAGATAAGAAGTGATCATGCAAATATGGATCACTCTGATGAGCTATAATTGATTGAATGTTTGAAGATGAAAAAGTTGATGATCACCGAGATGCAGAAAGTATATGCAAGACATTAAATCAGTTAATGTATTATATTGTCATTGATATCAACTTAATATGGTATGATTTCCCATACTCATATTGTCACAACACTTTAAGATCTTAAAAGACAAAGTTTTTTCGTTGGTAATCACATACACTAAGTGACACTAAACCCTGATGGACAGTGAACCCCGAGCATATAAGTTCACAGTGTTAACTAATAGATAGTGTTACCCAAGAAAGTCATTCCCGAGAAAGCATACCCGAGCTATCTGCAGTAGTCCCCGAGAAAAATTGAAGTGTTGACCGACATGAACTGAAGTTAGGAAATGACAAAACAACTTAGCTAGCAGGAGATATATTTAGAGTTAACTAATTTATTACTTTGTTTTCATCGATCAGATAAAAGATAAAGATAAGAAGGAGATTTAAAGCATATTTTATTCCAGAAAACAAGGAGAGATTTCTAGAATAAAACTAAAGCAATCATGTCAAGCTTTATGGATCAAGAAGTGATCAATGAAGAAAACAAGAAGGATAGAAGAACGGTGAAATCATGTCTATATAAAGAGACAAGTCATTCATTGTTAAAAAGAGGAATGCTGAAGAGAATTCTTCTGAAGACATAAGTCTTCGTACATATCTGACCATACAAGCTAAAGAACAGAGATAAGAATTCTGTAGACACCAAGCAACCAAGAAGCAACAACATTCACCAAGCAGAAAGAAAAGAGGGGAGCAAAGGAAATGAAGAGAATATTGATCGAAAGAGGTATTACATGGAATCACAATAGATCTTAAAATCTACAATTCAAAGTTGTATTAATGAATAGATCAGCTATTGATTCATTTTAACCATTGATTCATAAAATCTCTTAACATAGTGGGATTTGACCATCCTTAATATATTGAGATACATCCCAAGGAGTATCAAAAGGTTTTCATGTGGAGAACATAGTGAATGCTAGGTCAAGTGATAAAGTGTTAGTTTTAAATCCTCTAACAAGGTCATACTTAACATTGTGTTTGTAACCTTTAACAAGGTTGGCTCTTCACCGAGCTCACTTTAGAAGAGTAAAAATTTTGGGTTAGCGGTCCCAAGTGGTTTTTCCCTTAACAAGTTTTCCACGTTAAAAATCCATGTGTCAACTATGTATACAGTTCATTGCTTTGATATTTTTCTTTACACATTACTAAAACAAGATTGATCGGTAAACACTAAGTTATTTACTGTACTTCAGTAAAGGTTACGAAAAGATAAACTTCTATTCGGTAAAGCATAAGGAAAGGGTAAGTAGTATATTCATCGAGCAGTATATATTTGATAAGATTACTTAAAGGCATACATCTTGTAGGACTAAAGATAACTAGAGGTTTTATATTTATGGTATAAAGTTTTAGTTGAATTATTGGATTAATTTTTGTGTCCACTGATTAACCCTCCCCCCTCTCAGTTATTCTAACATAGGGTAAAAGCACAATAATCTATCACCCTTTTACAAAGGAAAAGGTTAAGATCACCAAAACTATAAAACTTCAAGGGCATAAAAGTCACATTTCTATTGAGAATTTGAAGATGATGTAAACTGATGAAATGTGTCAAATAAGATGAATTATATGCCTATAATTGTTTTAAAAAAATTGAACCAAAATTAATATTTTTTTTGAATTTTTTAGGTCTGTTTTTCATTTTCTTAAAATATTATAAATCAGGGAGTTTACTTCCTGCCAAATCATTATAAGTAAAACATTGTTTTTCCTCCAATTTCAGAATATGTTTTAGATGACATGTATAGGTAGTGCAAAAAAAAATAAAGTAGTGTTTTCGATGTATAGCTTTCCCGTTATAAGTATTCAAAGTTGAACTTGCTTGAAATCAATAGTTTTTGTCTCCCGCCATTTTCCCCTATCAAAACTATACCAAAACCAAAAAAAATTGCATATTATTGAAGATGACTCTCTTCTCTACTGTTATCTATGATTTTAATTTTTTTTTGAATTGATTTAGAATTTTTTTATATTATCTGAATCAACGACTTCTGAAAGCTGTAATAACTTGCATGTAGTTTTTAACAAATTTGTCCAATTTTTTGTTGTCAAAACAATATAAAATTTATATGTCAAGAATCGTAGTTCCGAGATCTAGAAAAGGGATATTTTTAGTTTTTGACATTGTCTAGTTTGAGCAGAGAAAAAAATAGCAGAAGTGCAAACTTCTGGATTTTTTATGTTTTTGGCGGTTTGGTTGCCACATGGCATGCCACCTAGGTAGACCCGACCGAGTCCTACTGGCCCTTCCATTGGCTCATGCACGAGCCAAATTGGTAACATAGGCACCATTCGGTGCCACATTGACTCGGCCGAGTTAGACTGGGCTGAGTCAGACTGGGCCAAGTCTAACTCGGTCGAGTCAATCAAGTTAGCTTAAAAGGTGACAAATTATTGTGCTTTTACCCCACACTCCTGGTATGTATGTTCTTTTACCTACAAAATCATTTTCCTGGATTAAGTTCTATTACATGGTCAAAGGATAGACTGGTAGTAATGTAGATTAAGCAATTCATAAGGACTTTAGGAAATTATTTTAATTCTATTATGTCAGGTTACTTTAAATAATTTTAAAGCAAAATTTAATTAAGAGAAATAATCCAAAATAGTATTTTTGAGAAGTACAAAAATGATATATGTTTTCTAGTAGACACATATACCTCTATGTTGCAATACGTGCAACCTACAAATTGTTGGATACCTTCTATGGGTTATGAAGTTGATGGTGATCTAGTCACTATTCATGCTAATGTTTTATTTTCAAAACCTATTGATACTTCAACACCTAGGTTTGGAACTTATGAAAAGCAATCATCAAAAATTCACAATGAATTAAGAGTACACCTATAATCCAAGCAAAGAATAGGAAAAAAGTTGACAATTTAGCCAAAATGAGTGTCAGTACACCTGAGATGATGGTAAAACATGGAAATAAAATGGAGAGTAATTAAGGAAGTCGTCTGTTGGAGGAGAGAAGGATACTCAAGTTGAAGTGGAAGAGGTTACACCTCATAGAAATACAATGAATTCAATACTGCGAAAAACATCATCTACTTCTACTACTCTTATTAAGTCAAAGTTAGAAAAGGAGACACCCAAGACTATTCAGAGAACTTACAAAAGAAAGCTATAAATGACATCTGGCTACAAAGAGTCAAAGAGTAAGAAAGGAGATAAAGAAAATACTGAAGAAGAAAATATTGAAATTGAGACTGAGAAAAAGACTACTACTATGGAAACTGATAAAAGTGGCAATATTGATATTATTTAGAACATTGTTAAAGATATTAAGAAACATGGAAAAATTACTAAAGTATGGACTCACTTTGATAAATGGGATAGTGAAGAGAAAAGAAAGATAAAAGATATAGTTGTAGAAAGTTTAAATACTTTTTGCAAATCACCAAGTAAACTATGCAAATTTGTACCTAAATAACTATTTATTGCAGTTGATAGAAGATGGAAAGAATATTTGAAGATTGATAGAGTAATGATGGAATAAGAACTTGCACTTTTACAACCTTAACTATCTACCGAATAAATAGAGTTAATATTTGAAGAAATAAGAGAAGAATCAAAGACAAGGAACACAATTACAAGAATTTTTATTAGTGATACATAATTAGTATGAAATGAGACAGTGGATTTATTGACAAATTTTATGAAGTCCGAGACTGCTACTAAATTCAAATCGATTGAAGAGAAAAGAAAAGAAGAAGAGAGAGCAACTGAAGAGATTAATGATGTCATAGATAATGTTATCTTTGATATCCCATAGTAGACACAAAACATTGAAACTCAAAATGAAGATGAAGTAGCGAAATAATAGATTGATGAGGAAGAGAAAAGTCACAAGGATGATGAGGATATACATTTAGTAAAGAGGAAACTTAATCTAACCAGTGAAGTTAGCACAATGAAGAATAGAAAAAAAAGAACCCAACTAGTTCTGAAGAAGATGAAGAAGAATCTGAACATGAACAAATGCTACAACTATTGATATTACTTAGATGATCCCCAAAGAGCTATTGAAAATGTTTGATAAACTCAGGGAGAAAGCAAAAAGGGACAAATTGAAGGGAAATAAAAAGTTCATAATACTACAAGGAGCCAGAAACATCGTTAGGAATTTAGTACCTAATGTGTGATATGAAAAACAAGATAATCCTATTGGTCAATTGGAAATACTGGTCAAGGTTATTTTTGATGAAGTACCTAACTTGGAGAATGCAGCTACGAAGTTAGCAATGAAAGGATACAAGAAGGATCAAGATAAAATGTTGAAAGAAGTAATATCAGTAGAAAAAGAGTCACTTTATTTACTAGTGCATAAATTAAAGGAAATTATATAGGAATCAAAAAAGATACTTGTAAAAGTATCAAATATTACATATTTTACACAAGATTCTGGGAATAAGAAAGAGGAAGCTAAAACGAAACTTGATGATTTGGTTACAAAGTTTGATCCTCTAACTAGTTTAGTTTCATCATATACTCCTAAGTTTAAAATGATTTCAAACAACATGAAGTTTTTGAAAGATGAGAAAGATAATAGAATATTATCACTTATGAAGCTGCAGACCTATCTAGCTCCCACCATGGATCTCATACAAAAGAATCAATACTAAGTCTACAAGAGGTGATCACTTTGAATGATCTGAAAGGAACAACATTAGTTATAAAGGGATAGATTTTATCTATGGAATTCTTACAAGAGTCATGGGAAAAGTCATTTTAGATTGCAAAGTCAAATTTCAAGGATGTTTTTGACAGAATGTAATTCTTGTAAGTACATATAATCCTTTGTCATTGTTTTTAAAAAGGGGGAGAATGATGTGTATTGTATTGTATTTTATGTGACTTGATGTGTGATATCAGGCATAGTGTAAGGGGAAGTATGATTTGAGGATGATATTCAAGTATGTAAGTAATGTAAGTGTTTTTGAGATGAATTTTTTCCATCAATGCCAAAGTGGGATATTGTTGACATTATGATAGTTTTGGAGGAGATATGTAGAGTGGTCCTGAGTGGATGCATAATTAGTTTTTCTTGATGGAAATGCATTCAATTATCATGATTATAGTGATCAGTAAGACATGTACATGATCAATAAAGGGAAGATCAACTATGTATGTTTACTGGTGTTCAGGAAGAAAATATCAGATATAGATTGTGGTAGAGATCAAGTTGAGGGATGATTCAGATGTTGCACTAAGAGATATAATATGTATATGGTATGTGGAATCCATGATTCCAAACACAACAGTTTATCTCAAGTTTAGATTGAATTATATTTTGAGTGTGAAGGCAGTTTACCTATCTGATCACCAATCAAAGATTTATATTAATTTCATTAAGGCAGTATTTCTGAGGATGACACAGTAATTCTAATATTGGTAACACTTTTTTAGGATAAAATATTGGATGTTGTTGATGCGGATTTCTAAGAGCTTGGTTAATTCTTAGAGCTGCCTATGGTTTAAATTTCTAAGTCTTTTGTGACCTAATGACAGTCTATATAGGAGCCCTAAATCATTTGACTTAGGGTTGTGATAATATTATCAGATTGGGTCGTTACAAATTGAAGGAGAAGAGATTAGTATAGTGTCAAGAAGGAAAGGATCTAAAAGGATCTGATAGGTAATCAGTGCTATTCAACTAATCAACAATCTTGTTGTTCCCTAACACTTATAGCAGGTCAAATCTTCTAACAAGGTGATGTTAGTAATAACTGAAAGGGGGGGTGAATTAGTGGCCTCAAAAATTAATCCTTAAATCAACCCTTCAACTCTTATAACCACTAATTATTTCTCAAGTTATCTTTTTTCCTACAAGATAAATTCCTTGAACAACTTACATCAATTTTCTTCTTGTCGAATTGCTCTGTTAAACCTTCTTCTTAATGTTTACCGATAAGTAGTCATCTATTTACCGAAATACAGTAAATATGCAAAGTATACCGATATATCCAGAATAAATTATGTAAGATACAAAACAGTAAATAAATACATCATACACACATATAACACATGGATTTTAACGTGGAAACCCTATTAAGGGGAAAAAAACCACTGGGATCGATACCCCAAATTTTCACTCTTCTGAAGTGAGCCCTGTTAGGAGCCAACCCCATTAAAGGTTACAAACACACTGTTAGGTGTGACCTTGTTAGAGGATTTTACACATATAGGTTGTCACTTAGTATCAGGCATCTAATTCTACCATCCTTGAATCAGCCTCTCTCTTAGACTGTCAATAGGCATCAGGCATATCGAATTCTAATTTCATGAATCAACCTTTTCGGCATTCCTTGCGATGTACCTAAATATATAGAAGACTGCTAAGTCCTTCTCTATTAAGAGGCTTGATGCTTCAATGGTTAAACTGAAACAATATGACCTATTTATAATGCAACTTGAATTGCAGATTTTTAGATCTATTTAAGTACATTACCTCTCTGACCAATGTATCAATTCAATTCTTTTGTGCTCCACACTTTCTGCTATGTGATGCTGTGCTCACTGCTCATCGGTGTTTGCATAATTCCTTAGCTCTCCTTCAGTTTGATTGATCAGTACAACATGATGTTGTTCATCATCAGTTTCTCTTCAACATCCTATTTTCATGCACTCCCATTAATCCCTTTTCCATGAATGTGATATCAAAAATGTATTAAGCCTCTCTCTTATATAGACATGATATTCATTGTTTCTTGATTCTTGATTCTTGGTGTGAAAAAAAATCCAACCAATTAGATTTAAAGCATAACTCCTAATTTTTCTCGTAGTTATCTTTATTCCAATTGTACAAATCATCTTTAAATCAATCACTTAACTCTGGTCGAATAAAAAAAAGAAAACAACCAGTTAAGTCTATCTTTAGCTCTTTCCAGCTAGATATTTTGTCATTTTCTAAACTCTTTGTTCCGTCAGTCAACTCTACAGTTAGTCATCAGTGACAACTGACAGTTCTATTAGTGTGACTCCAGTTAGCTTCAGGATCTCCATCCGTTGGGCATCATTGGATTTTTACTTGTCGAGCATCCTGTGGTTTTTCTTCATCAGGAAACATTGTCTTATGCTCGTTAGGTATCACTGTGACTTTTCTTCTTTGCCTTTTCCGATGGTGTGCACTCCCTCGGTGTTGTCTGTCACTTAGTTAATACTTGAATTTTATGCATTGCTTGAAAGCATAACCTTTGTTCCATTGAATCTCTGAAGTCTTTGGCATTATGTACATGACCGTACAGATGATATCAAGTTGATGTCAATGACAATACAAACCATTAACTGATTAAATGCCTTGCATTATCTTCAACTTAACATTATCAAACATTCAATCAGTTACATGTCATCAATCTCTCCCTTTAGCATTGATCTAAACATACTATATTATCACACTATACTATTTCTAATACAATATGAAATACAATCGTTGAGATTCGTAACACTACCAATCTTTTTGTTTGATAACTGATAAATGTCTGAACTTCGGTAAGCTCTATTTTAGCTTAGATTTGATTCTTGCAACTATTTTTCTTCTGATGTGTTGTGACCTCTCCTTGTGTCAATTTCTTTCCTTTGACTGTTCTTTCTCTTTTGATGTCTTTTTCTCTTGTCAGCAACTCTCCCTTTGTATAATCTTTCATACAATTTGCTCTCCCTTAGATTATCAACTCTCCCTGTTGGAGTAATCTGATAATGGATAATCTATCTCTCTTTTTCCTGAAGGATGTGATAATATGGATAATCTCTCTCCCTTTGACAATAATCCCAAACAAATATTTTGCAAATATTTGACATTCATGTCAAGCAATCATTTTTCTCCTATCCATAATATATTCCTTGAATTTCCCTTATCCATCAGTAATACACCAATATGCTCTGGTGCTCGGTTCTGATATATACCTGTCTGTATATAGATGTATCTTTTGAAGTCACTAGTAAATTTGAGCTCAAATTTCAATGAAAATTGGTCAAAATTTCGATAGTAATTGGTCGAATGCACGACCAAACTTCGACCAAACCTTTCGTCGGTCTTTTTTTGTCGAAATTTTGACATTTTTTTTATTGGTCACAATTTCGACCAACATAGAGGTCAAAATTTTGACTATAGCTCTTTCTCAATTTGATAGAAATAGCCGTCGAAACTTCTGACCAATATACGGTCAAAATTTTGACTAATATTTGGTGGAAACTTCCGACCAATATATGGTCAAAATTTTGACCAATATTTGGTGGAAACTTTCGACCAATATTTGGTCAAAATTTCGACCACCTGTTCCACAGATTCTGACATGAATGTTTTACTTTCCACCGAGGTATTGGTCGAAATTGCGACCAAAGCTTTGGTGGATTCAACTGTCATATTATATTCCTTTATTAAACTTTACTCAATAGACCATGAAGAAAGCATATTAAGCATAGGAAAACACAATGGTCATATTGTCTCTAAAGTCTGCTCATATCCCCATGTCTATATTGAAAGCTATCATAGTCAAGTGTTCTAGGCCACACTAATGAAGATGACCTTTCAGAATCTAGTAGATATGGAACCAATGCCTTCAATCAATAGGTAAAATAGATTTTTCTTAAAAGAATGATATCAAGCATGGGAAAAAAATGAATCCCTCGCTTACAAATTCTAAAATACAAACTCACTGCAACCATACAAATGAATTACCTCAAGATTCTGCAAAAATTGTATTG
>JAGRRI010034967.1:0-10983 GCA_018584345.1 Thuja plicata
GATGAAAATGCAAGAAGGTGAAAATGTTAATCAGTATTATGGTAGAGTAAAAGAAGTTGTAAATGCCATTAGAGGAGCTAATGGAACAATAGATGAGAACACTATTATGAGAAAGGTACTAAGAACTGTACTTCCTATATATTCTATTAGATTTTTTGCAATTCAAGAATTGAGATGTACTCCTAACAATAATCAGAATATGAAAAATCTGATAGGCAGACTCACTGCATTTGAAATGTCAAATTATGATAACTACAATCCACAAGGTATTGATTATTCTATTAGATCATAGCTGGTTCTCAATAAATCTAAGAAAGGAAAGAAACATGTGAACAGTGATAGTGACAAGTTACTGATGATGATCTTGAAGAACTTGAAGCACTTATGGCAAAAAGGTTGTCTAGAGGAAAAGGAAAATACAGAGGTAAACTTCCTATCATTTGTTTTGCATGCAGTAAAGTTGGTCATATAGTTGCTAGATGTCCTGATAAGAATGAAAAAGATGAAAGAAAGGACAACAAATACAAAGAATACAAAGATAGAAAGGATAACTAAGACTTCAGGAAATATAAGGATTACAAAGACAAAGGTAAGAAATCTTGTTATATTGCTGAAGAAACTTCTGACAATGATATTGACAATTTTGATGACAATAATATAGAAGTTGTTTATGTTGCAATGAAAGAAGATTCTGATGATGATGAGAAAACTGCATTAATTTCTTATAAAAGTAAAGGTGATCATTGGATCATTGACAGTGGTTGTTCCCATCATATGACTGGTGACAAGGATAAGTTTGAAACCCTAAACCAATGTAAAGGATGATATGTAAAATTTGGTAATGATGCACCTTGTCTTATCAAAGGTATAGCATTGTTTAACTTGACTGAAAAATCAGATGTTGTAATGTGTATTGGGTCGATGATCTTAATTACAATTTGTTGAGTGTTGGATAGCTGAACACTTCTGGTTATAGAGTTGAGTTCCATCACAGAAAAGCAAAGATCTATGATTCTACTGGAGAACTAGTTGGAAGTGGTGATCAGACTAAAGGTAATTTGTTCTATTTGGATTTATCAAAATAAACATGTTTGTTTTCATAGTACAATGATGTTTGGTTATGGCATAAGAGGTTGTGTCATGTGAAATTTGATAACTTGGTAAGCCTAAGTAAATTGAAAAAGGTTAGAGGGATACCTAAGTTAAAGAAACTTGAGAATGCAATGTGCAAACAATGTCAACTAGGAAAGATGACTAAGTCTAGTTTCAAGATTAAAACACATATTTTAGAGGAAATTTTGGAATTAGTCCATACTGATCTCTTTGGTCCCATTAGAGAAAGAAGCTATTGTGGTGCTAGATACTTTATTCTATTTGTTGATGATTATTCAAGGATGATGACTGTAATTTTTCTCAAGGAAAAATTTGATGCATTCTAGTTATTTAAATGGTACTTAGCTAAAGTTGAAAAGAAAATAGGCAAAAGTTTGAAATGCTTAAGATATGACAGAGCTGGAGAGTTTATTTCTAATGAATTCAACAGGTTCTGCAATGACCGAGGCATAAAGAGACAGATGTCCGCACCTAGGACACCTCCACAAAATGATATTGCTGAATGCAGGAACATATCTATCATGGACTATGCAAGAACACTAATGATGGAGAAGAATACTGCACAGAAATACTGGAAAGAAGATGTAAGTACTGTAGTCTATATTGTAAATAGAGTACAAGTCAAGAAAGGTACAAATGCTACACCTTATGAACTTTGGTATGGTTATGCACCTAGTGTAAAGTGCTTTAAAGTATTTGGAAGAAAATGTTTTATATTAAAGGATAACAGAAATGGAAAAATTGATGCTAAAGGTGAAGAAGGTATATTCCTTGGTTATTCAATGAAAAGCAAATCATATAAATGTTTGAATTATAATACTAACAAAGTTGTGGAAAGTGCAAATGTTAGAATTGATGATTTTGCAGAAAGGAATGAATCTGAAAGTACACAAGAGCCTGAAAGCTACATATCATTTGTATATCTGGATGTGGAAGATTCTAATAAATTACCTGAGGCTACTGCCGAGCAATAGCATGCACCTGCCGAGTCACAGAGTGGAGTTTCTGAGCAACAAAAAGTGAATTTTGAGCTATCTGATGGAGATTGCCAAGTCTCAAAATCAACCAAAACTGAACACAAACAATGAAGCTGAAGCAAGACCTGAGCCTACTCTAGCAAAATATGTGAGGAGACACCACAATTCTGATCAAATCATTGGATCAAAGGATTCTGCAGTCATGACATGAAGTAAGTTGAGAGATGGCACATGTTTGTTATGTGAATTTGAGCCCAAAATAGTGAAAGATGCTTTAGAAAATGAAGATTAGATATAGGCATTGAATGAGGAAATTGAACAAATTGAGAAGAACAAGACTTGGACACTTGTACCTAGGCTGAAGGATAAAAATGTAATTGGTACAAAGTGGGTATTCAGGAATAAACTGAATCAACATGGAGATGTGACAAGAAACAAAGCTAGATTGGTATGCAAGGGTTATGCATAGGAGGAAGGAATTGACTATGGTGAAACATTCTCCCCAGTTGCTAGATTGGAAGGAGTTAGAACCTTACTTTCATATGCAGCCTATAAAGGATTCAAAGTTTATCAGATGGATGTGAAGTCTGCATTTCTCAATTGTATCTTGGAAGAAGAAGTGTATATTGTGCAAGATGATGGTTTTGTTGACCCAAACAAAAGCAATATGGTTTTCAGATTGCACAAAGCACTATATGGACTAAAGAAAGCGCCGAGAGCATGGTATGAGAGATTGCACAATTATCTGATGAAGATTGGATTTGCACAGTAAGTCACACTTTAGGATGCTGACTAAATTTGTGATGTTGGACAAGGATAGAAAATAAAATTAGTCATAATCAAACTGAAAGGATCAGCATGATACTGAAGATCTACATGATAAATATTTTGACATCCTTGGCATTGTTGTCAAACAAGGAGAGATTACCTAGAGGGAGAGATTACATAAAGGAAGAAGTATAAAGAGGGAGAGATTACCTATAAAGAGGTTGAAGTTACTATTGAAAACATTGAAGTGATTATCTACTCAGAGGGAGTCTACAAATGATTAGACATAGATGATTACAGTGTGATTATAGACACAAAGGGAGAAATGTTTTACATATGAGAATCAGAATGAAGCTAATTACATTAATGAAGATTTTTTCATATCAAGGAACAGAGGTGAATTTTTGGATTGTATGGTAACTATGCCTTTTAAATCATTGTTTTAATATTTTCTGTTGCCATCAATGCCAAAGAGGGAGATTATTGGAGAATGACAATGCAAGCAATTATTATTTTGTCATTGATGTCAAACCTTAACTGGTGAGACTATTTTTATCTATTTGAGTACCATATCTATTGTTGATGAAGACGATTTAACAAGAAGACCAAGTGAATGGTTGAGTTAAGGTAAATAAAAGGGTACTTGATCAGTTGGCACTCTGGCAAAGTAATTAGTTGCTTATCTTTCAAAGACAATTTTTCTAGTTGTTTTGCGCCGAGCAAGTTTGGCTTGTGCCGAGCAAAGTTGCTTGTGCTGAGAAAATTTGTTTGTGCCGAGTGAATTTGTTTGTGACAAGAAAGTTTGTTCAGTGTCGAGCACCAGTGAAATTGTTGAGTGAAAATAGTGATGTTGGCCGACTTACAGTATTTGGATTAATGATGAGATTTGAGATCTCTGGCCGACTTAGTTAATTTTATTGGGATATGTAATGTTAATTAAAGATTGATCCACGTCATTTAATGTATGGGTAACCGTAATTAATGCATTGTTTCAAGATTTAATTAGAGACTACTTTGGAGAAGTAAATGTAATGTAATAATGGAATAATCTATTGGATCTGACCTAACCGAAGATCTACGATCTTGATTAAGCAACAAAGATTCATCTGACCTAGACAGAGAGGTATATGATAACCTCAAGGGGTTACTCATTATGTGTGCAAGTGGATGTGTGTATGCAAGAGGGTTGCATAGTTGATTTACTGATTGGCATGACCTAGCAGAGAAGGCTGAATATAGAAGCAGAGAGTTGCATGTGTGATTGCTTGACAGATTTCCAAGTAGATCAGAAGATTGAAATGACAATGCAGGCCATCCAGTAAGTTATCATCATAGCTGTAATTGGATCTGAATTTGCAAAGTAAGTTGTATGTATTAGATCACAACTACTGATTACTTTCTAACCATTGTATCAGGTAAAATCCTTTAACAAGGTTGACCTAACAGTCATTTGTATAAATCCTCTAACAAGGTGACATTTATGTGGAATTTTCTAAGTCCTCTAACAAGGCCACTCTTGACACTGTGATTAAATCCTTTAACTAGGTCACACCTAATAGTGTGTTATTGTAAGATTTAACAGCGTTGGCTCCTCACAGAGCTCACTTCAGAAGAGTGAAACTTGGTAGCATGTTACTGGTGGTTTTTCCCATATTGGGTTTCCAAATTAAATACTTGTGTCAACTTGTGTGAATGCTTATGGTTTGTTTTACTATTATGTTTGTACAAGCTAATTACATTAGACAGTAAACTACATGATTAAAGTTGTTGACATATGCCACTACTGCCGAGTAGATCTGAAATATAGAAAGTTTTATTTGCTACATCTAGACATTCTCGCCTCCCTTCTTATTTATTCTAAATTCATTCTAACACTTTCATGAATCTGAAACTTTTCATCTATCCTCACATTAGCGCTTTCAATCAACTTTCTCAACCTCTGATTGAAACAATTATATACTTTTCTCTTAGTAGGATAGCCAAGAAAAATTCCTTCATCACTTCTAGCATCAAACTTCACTATCTCATCATCTCTTTTGATATAACATTTACTTCGAGATATTCTAAAATATTTTAGAGTAGGTGTATGATCAAACCATAAATCATAACGAGTCTTGTACTTGTACCTTCTTTGACCTAAATTTTGTTTAAGGTGTAGCAGTGCCAACTTCTTCTCTCCAATGAACATGAGAAACATTTCCTTCTATCAACATAGTCCTTGTAGCATCTAATATAGTTCTATTTCTTCGCTCTTCTATTCCATTCTATTGCAAAGTTCTAGGAGCTGATGTCTATCTTTATATTCCATGTTATTCACAGTAGGTATTAAATAAATTTGATGTGAACCCTCCACCCCTGTCTGATCTCAAAAATTTTATCTTCAAACCAGATTAATTTTTAACTTTTGCTTTAAATAACTTGAATTTGTCAAATGCTTTAGATTTATCTCGCAAATATGTAACCCACATTATTATAGGAAAGTCTTCAACAAAAAGTATAAAGTACCTTTCACCATAATAAGATATTGTTCTTGTAGGACCACACAGATCTATATGCACCAAATCCAACTTCCCTTTTGCTAAATAAGATTTGCTTCTAAAACTGCTTTTGGTCTGCTTCCCCATAACACACTCTCTACACATAGTTTTAGTTGGATTTAAAATCTTAGGTAGATCTCCTACAATATTAGTCATACTTGCCTTCAAAATGTTATCAAAGTTAACATGAAATTTTTTTTCTATGCCATAGCCAACTGTCATCAACCTTCGTAATAAAACAAGAAGCTTCATATGTATTTAATTCAAATATATTACCCCTATATTTAGTACCAAATGTGATCAAATCTCTTGATTTACTTTTGATAGAGAATTTCACATCAATGAATTTCAATTGAAAACCTCTATCCACTAACTATCCAACACTCAATAAATTATTCTTAAGTTCATCAACAAGTAATACATTGTCAGTATTAGTCTTTCCATCTAGAGAAATAGATCTCCAACACTTATAACGAGTTTAGGTGTATTGTCACCAAATCTAAAAAAACCACCATCATATCTTTTCAAACTCACAAATTTAGTTTTATCTCCAGTCATATGATGTGAACAACCACTGTCTATAACAAGCTACTAGTAAGGTGGTAATCAAATTTCTGACTCAAAAGATATTGACAAGATTTCGTGTTCCTTAGAAGATTGTTTGTTATAATGTTATGTGTTTCAGATTTGCAGATTTCATTGCATTTCATGAGAAATATGGAATCAAATTTCTTTTTCATCCCCTTATCACACTCAAGGAAATGGACAAGCAGAATCTAGCAACAAAAATATAATGAACATTATCAAAAAAATGTTGGATAACAAAAAAAGATCATGGGATTCAAAATTACCACTTGCACTTTGGGCAGAAAAAATTACAATTAAAAATTCTACTGGATATGCCCCATATCAACTTCTCTATGGAAAGAAAGCTCACTTACCACTAAATAATTTGTTTCCAGTATACAAGTTTTTAAATAAAGAGCAATGGGAAGAAGTGGATTTCATGGAGGACAGATTTCAATAGCTTCCATAATTGGATGAAATGAAGAATAAAGCTCATGTGAGAAACCATGAATTATAGCAGAAAGTTAAGGTCTTGTTTGATAAAAAAAACTACAGAAAGGAAGTTTCAAGAAGGAGATCTCATTTTGAGATGGAATGTGAAAGATCGGGAAAAAGGAAAACATGGAAAGTTTTATGCTTTATGGGTAGGACCTTTTGTCATTATTGGTAAAGGAGATGAGAATTATTATATCTTGCAAGATTTGGAAGGTCATCATGAGCTTCATGTACATGGTAAGTATCTTAAAGATTTATTCTCTTGAAGACAAAAACAAGTAGGTTTTCCTCCCTTATCTATACAATATATATTCTATTCTTATGGTCCTCTTTTCCAGAGAAAGCTTGGATCTTGTTGCGTTCAGGTATAAACACACATCCCCAGAAAGAGCCACTGGTGGAACCCATATTTGCAGATTGATTTGTGTTCTTAGTAAATCAGGGAAATGTATTTTATTCACTTATTTATATATCCTCTATTGCACTTTGATTTACACATTATTATTTATATTAATATCTTTTCATTTATAATCCTTTGTTTAAATGCATAAAATGATACATGATCATGTCTACTATTGGTTTTCATTATTTCCCCCTTTTTGTAGATCTAAAGCTAACATAATCAAAGTCAAAATGTAGTTTTCATAACCACATGGTCATAGACTTACCTTTTGTCTACCTATCACGTGATGGCATAGTTAAGAAATGGGTGATCTTCCATCCATCACATGGTGGCGAAGCTCATAGATCTCAACCCCACAAACATAAAAATAGTCGAACAGAGTTGTCAACATTTGAAAATTAACGCCCGACGTCTGCATAGATCCTTTATTTATCATAGAACCACAAATGATCAATGGGTGTCATATGGGGCCATGCTTGACTTAAGTCAAACCAAATCACATATGATAATATCTAGATCTGATCCAACGGTCGAGCGTGATGGCGCTATCACAAGATGTACACTATTTAAACATCACAAGATGGTGAAGTAGGTGACAGGTGTCCTGGGGCCACCAAAATCTATGGGTGAAACAGAACCTGGTTATAGGTGTTAGTGTTTGGTTGGCAGAGTAGAATGACTGGAATACACGGAGGCATGTAAAGCATAGTAAAGGATGGGTTACTTAAATGTCATCTTTTAGACCATGTATAAAATCAATGGCCAAGACTTAATCAAGTAAGTAAAGGTGTCCGGATTATAACTAAGGAATTTAAGGGAGATCTGCGACCATAAGGTAGAAGATCTATGGTTTAGCATGACAACATGATGGAAAAGTGAAGGAACTTTAGTCATTGTGCAATAGGGAAAGACTCCACATGTGTAAGTGATGGGAAAAATTAAAAAACCATTGGAGACAACACTATAGTGATTTATTAAGAGGCATTATAACCTTTTATTATAATTAGGGTTTATTTTATTGTTTGATTATTTCACTTTTGCATGCAGTTTGTAAAGGTGGAAAACACGGCTAATATATCAAACGATCAGACTATTCAGATTTTTGACATCCTGAGGAACAATCACATGTAAAAGTGATAAGGAAAGTTCACAGAGGAATAACTGACACCATAGTTGTGGTCGATAAAGAGTCATTGATACAGGATGAGGGATATGTTAGAAATGATTGTTGTGGTTTTCAAAGTGGATAGTATTAATTATACTGTAATACTAGACAAGGTTATTTGATATATGAATAATGATATCTGGTGTCATGCAGAGATGATGGAAAAGACTCTGGATAGATATATAATTGGGATACAATAATGATGCAAATCTATTTTTTAAGTTGTTTTCCAAGAAATATTATGAAAAACTTGTTAAGTTAATATGAGACCTAATTGGTCGATAATGGTTATTGAATAGGGATAGCTGGTTATTTCATTATTGTAACTAAACCTTCATTTATTGATCATTAGGTTTAAGGTATTTGTTAGGAACATTCATTTTGATCTGAAGCTTGTTTGCATCCTTTGGGTTTCATATTTATAAGGATACCAAGATCAATACAGATAATAAGACTTACTGTAATTATAGTCAGATGGGATAGTTGGATCAATAATTGTAAATGTGAACCAAATTGTATCATTTTCCAAAATCAAATAAAGATAAGTCCTTTTTCTTTCACATATGCAAATGTTTCATTATCATTTTACTATTAGTCCCTCAGATTAATCAATAGAAATTCTTCAAAGTGATAGTTCAATGTACATGTTTCCTGATCTGATTCATAGCCTTTTTTTTTAGTTGGTTTTCTAATTTTTCATTGTTAAATTCTATTGATTGAGGCCTCAGCCAATTGGTCTACCATTTGAGAAGTAATATCCTTTTGAAATACATCTAAATTTGTTTCAAGGTTGCACGTTAATTTCATAACACCTTTGAAGTGATAATTTTTCTTGTAAATCTATCTTTGAGGTTGAACATAAGATTGGAATGATATCAAATCTATTCCTCATGGTTGATTAAGGCACTGGTCTTTCTTTTTTATTAGATTATGGTCATTAGTTCTTTGCTTATAGTTTTGAGATATTATATCCATCTTCTCTATTCAATTTATATATGTTATCCATCAGCATTCCTTCAATATTTACAACATTACATTAAAACACTTAGTAATACATTTCTCTTAGTTTAAGGATCTCATTAGTACTTTTCCATAATTTGACACTAAGAATTTTGGAACACATATTATCTTCTCTAAAAATCCCTTAAGGTTTGGGAGATAAGTCTAAGGTATAGACCTACCAGCCTTGGTTCTAGAAAGCAAAAATTACAGAAGGTTGAAACTTGAATTGGTTGAAACCTTTTCAGTTGGAAAATCATTAGGGTTTCCCATCTTTGGATTGGCAAAATACATAGGAAATGCAATCTGTTGATTTGAGTACCAATAGAATGACTAAGCGTAAAAGATGGAAAACCTAATCAAGGAGATTAAGATGCAAAATTATGTCTATATAAATGATGAGAAATTAACATAGATTATGATGCTGGTGAATTGAATTAAGGAGTAGAAGAAGATGAAGAACTGAGTTACTGAGAAGAATAGAGAAGAAGAAAGAGAAGAATCTACAGTCTGAAATAGAGACAAATGAAGTATGTGATGCCAGTATTCATGTGAGCATAAAGGATCTGACACAAGGAAAATGTAGTCTCTATATTTACAGATCAATTTTTTATTGTTACTTATTAGCATTCATAATAGAGAAAATTTGTTAACTAAGTGGATTTAACAATCCTATTTGTAAATCCTAGATGAAGGTGACATTCCAAAAGAGTGTTTAAACTCCTCTAGCAAGGCCACTCCTAACAGGGTGAAGATCTTAACTGATCTGAGGGAAATCCCTTAACAAGGTTGCATTTAGCAAATGTGTTTGTAATCTTTAATAGGATACATTCTTATCCCAACATACTTTAGAAAGACACTTTTTTATTTTGGGTCACAATTCCCACATAGGTTTTTCCTAGATTTGGTTTCCTTATTAAAACTAGTGGAAACTGAGTTAAGTCTATATTAACTAAGTTTCAATGATTGATTTGAATATTATGAGATTTATGGTTATTTAAGTTGTTAAGTTATTTGGAGAATTGGTTATTACTGTATTCAGTGCTACCAAGTGAATCAGTGAGTTGAGTTTTAAGTGTTTAAGTTTTATTTGGTCTGATTCACCCCTCCTCTTAGTGGTACCAACAATTGGTATCAGAGCATTGGTTCTATAAAGTGTTAAGTTTCAAAGGACTTGAGTCAAGATCTAAAGATGTATAAGAGGGAAGCACCAAAGTTGATTACGGAACATTTCTCTACATGGAAAAGTAGAATGAGATAATAAATATGTTTCACCGACTACTTCACCTTTGACAATCAGTGAGAAAAGACATAAGAAAGAGCACACACAAGTTATGATTGAGATAGCTTCTACACTTACCGAATAGGAATATGATGAACTTAATGGATGTACTACTATGAAACAAATGTGGGATAAAATTATTTTGACATATGGTGGAGATCAGCATGTTCAGAAAGAAAAATTAGAAAGTCTGAGAGGTAGATTTGGTTCAATGAGAATGAAAGATGGAGAAAATATAATACAGTAAAACACTAGACTTATGGAGATTGTAAATTTTATCATAGGAGTTGGTGGAGCCATAACAGAGGAAGATGTTAAAATAAAAGTGTTGGGCACCCTACTACCGAGTTATGATATTCGAGTATCTGTTATACAAGAGTTAAGATCCATTTCTCAGATTAATATTTAACTTGATGCTACTATTTGTAAGCTGGTTGCATTTGAGGTTAATGATTTTAATAATAGTTTACCTGCTACATCTAAGATTGAGTCTTCATTTAAGTCATCTTTCAAGATAGGAAGCTCTAAGGATTCTAGACCTAGTGATGGATATTTGTGCAGTGCTAGTGAGAGATTTTATAGCTGTCAAAGTGGTTTGGAAGAATTATATGTTGTAGATGAAGAGAGAGAGAGAGAGAGAGAGAGAGAGAGAGAGAGAGAGAGAGAGAGAGAGAGAG